>JARQOD010001533.1:0-69776 GCA_033576555.1 Oophaga sylvatica | reverse complement strand
TTGCAGGAGATACGTCAATCCAGAACCCATGAGATGGTCTGGCAAATAGTGGTCCCCAAGGCAGACGTCCCAATGGTGTTGGAAGCATACCACGATCAAGCAGGACACTTTGGCTGGAGAAAGCTGGAGACCCTGTTGAGATGCCGGTTCTACTGGGTAGGGATGCGCAGCTCCATCGAGAGGTGGTGTCGGAACTGTGGACCCTGTGGTCTCAGAGAGAACGGACTACGGTAGTCAGAAGGCACCCCTGCAAACCTATCCGGACGACTCGCCCCCTGGAGATTGTGGCCCTGGACCACGTCAAACTGTTGCCAAGTAGATCAGGATACTCATACGCCCTGACCATGGTGGACCATTACTCCAGATTTCTGGTGGTTGTTCCAGTTAAGGATCAGACCGCAGTGACGGCGCGAAAACCTTTCAAGCAAGCTTCTGCAGACCGCATGGGTATCCGGAGCAAGTATTAACCGATCAAGGACCTGCTTTCGAAGCTGATTTATTCAAGGAATTCTGTCACATGTACGGGTGCAAGAAAATTAGAACAACGCCATACCACCCTCAAACCAACGGTCTTTGCGAAAAAATGAACCATATTGTCCTTGACTTGTTGAGATCCATACCGTTGGAAGACAGAAATCGATGGCCGGACTTACTACCTGATTTGGTTGATTTGTATAACCATATACCTGTAAGTTCTACTAACTGCACTCCAGCCTATCTTATGAGAGCAAGGCCCGGAAGACTACCAATGGATTTAGAACTTGGAGTAGTAGAACCGGAGGCAGACGACGCCGTTGAAAACTGGGACAAATCGGCAAGAGCAGTACAGAAGAGTGCAAATCTGTGTAGAGGAAAGTCTCAACAAGGCACGGGAGAAAACAGGAAGATATTTACAACAGAAATGCTCCTGCCAAGCCTTTGATGCCTGGAGAAGTGGTATTAAAAAGAAAAAGGAAAATGCACAAATTGGATAACCAGTGGGAGCAAGAACCCTACGTTGTACAAGATTCTAAATATGACAACAGAAAAGTTTGTATCATCAGTAAGGACGGAGGAAGAACAATAACCACTGTGTCCAGAGACCATTTGAAATTGTGTACAGAACCCTTAAAGCGTTGTGAAAAGAACCCTGTCATCAATCAAGAAGAAAGGAAGGAAGAGGTCATACACACGGATCTGGGAGATTTTCCTGCGGATTGGCCCAGACTGGGAGATGCTGTAATAATTCCAGTATTGCAGTTTTATCAGCCACCAGAGGAAGTTCTACCTCCAGTTGTGCCCGTGGTGCCAGTTGAGCCAGTTCAGGAGTTACCCATTCCAGCAACACCTCAACCTACGGAATCTCAAGAAGGATCATCTGAAGCAGCGCCCCATATATGGGATCCGCTGGTGAAGCTGACTCACACCGCCCAGCCATCAGTACGCTTGCCAGATCCATAGAAAGATTGAGGCAGTTCTATAGTTTGCCGTTACGCAGTGCAGACAGATCACAACTTAATATACCTGAAGCTACTCCACGTAGATCAGAGCGAATCACAAAAGGGAAGATACCCATTCGATACCAGCAGTAATTATAACAAATTAATGTGAATATTGTAAAAAGTATATATATAAATGTGTCTTTTTCTTATGGTGTCTTATAATGGACTCAGAGGCTGAGGACTGAGCCAGCCCAAAAACTGTATCTTGTAAATAGTTGCACTAAGGTGCCTTTTAATGGTTTCACACGAAGCCTTGACTTACCTCTGAACATAAAACCCGTGTGGTGAGGCACTGAGTGAGGTCTGCATTCGGATGTCCTGCAGCCCACCCAGGACCCACGTTGAAGGTTTGGTGCGGGTCCTTCACAAGAATATTATCGTTTATTTATGAACATGTTTATTTAATATTTCGTATTTTTTCTATATTCAATGTGTTGTTAGCAACGTTCAAGACATCCTTACCTCCCGGATGGGACAAATTAATGTTTAATGTTGATGTTTAATGCATAAACAAAATTGTCTCTTTGTATTTCCACAGCCGGGAGTGCTGTCGTTTACCATGGGGGAATGTGTAGCCCTGGTACACAATACCAGGAGGATGAGTGGAGAGGTAACGGTTAAGGGCTCTCCATGATATCACGTACACTTCGGACACACCCAGCAGGGGTGTGGAGGGGAGTGCTGAGTAGTCTGAGTTCAGTTCAGTCAGTGGCTCGAAGGAGTTAGGAAGTGCAGTCTTTGTGCAGTTCAGAAAGTGGAGTCCAGTAAAGGTGAGCCAGTTCACCTCAGCCTGGTCAGAGCTGTGCCCCACTAGAGGACGGACTGAGACATCTGTTGAGAGTCTGAGCAAATCGAAGGGCATAGTGGAAGAGAACAGAAAAGTGCCATAGGTATAGGATACCTGCACATTGTTACCGGTCACTGGAGACCGAAGCATCACCATAGCTTCACGCATGGTGGTAGAAAACCCAGAGGCTTACCGGACCTTAGGTAGCGGAAAGCAGCCCCTGAAGAGTCAGTACGTAACTGGGGTCAGGGAGAGTGAGAACCTTGAGTCAGTGCACGACAGGAATTGGAACTCAGCTCTCTCAGAAGAAGGCTCCAACCACAAAACTGACCGGGCAGCACAGCTTTGGAATAGCTGGAGTTATAGAGGGAACTACGCTTTACGCTGGTTGGACTCATCATCATTGGAAAGTAAAGGAGGCCCCTAACTTGCTTAGCCGTTGCCTCAAAGCTCATCCTCCATCAACCCCATCAGCCTCCCTGGGACCTGCCTGAACAACTTGAAGTAAAGGTATGGAAAGACGCTGATGTGTGAGACTGTTATTTGATTGCATTCCTGCATACCCTATCATTACTATCGACCTGAGGGAAGAGTCCCCCCTGTAGGGGACCTGATATCTAGCTGCCTCACCATCCCCTCAGAGATCTACAGCAGCGCTGAAACAAATTAACAGAGACTACAGGTGGCGTCACGAACTGTATATATATATAATATATATATATTATATATATATATATATATATATATATATATATATATATATATATATATATATATATATATTATATATATATATATATATATATATCCCTGTAAATATACCCCCAACATACGCCTGACCGCCAGGGCCACAGACCGAGCCACTGCTACCTGTGACAATCCCATAGACTTCTACGGGCTCGGCTCTGAGTACCCCATTGCCCTGGAAACCCACAATTGTGGTGCGTGGTCGAGACACATGCTCCATAGACTCCAGATAGGCTGTACAGAGCCGGACTAAGACCTCAGAGTGTCCTAGGTGTCAGGCTGAAGGGGCTGGGATCTTACATATTCTATGGCAATGTACAAAATTAATCTCATATTGGCTAGAATTGGGTGCTGCAATTGGTAGGGTATACGGTTGTAGAATTGAGGGACCCTGTGGTGTGTATTTTGGGATATGTGGAGGAGATTCAAGTACATATTTGTTATAAGCTGGCAATTGCCAGGTTGTTATATATTGTAAGGAAACTGATAGCTAAATATTCGATAAATGAAGAGCCACCGACGCTGCAGGAATTCTACAGTCTGATTTTATTGTAGACAGAAGAGTATTTGTTGACAAGGAAAAAGGGAAATCCTTTGGAAACATTGTGGAAACCCTGGGTGGAGAGGGGCTGGTCCCAAAAAGAGAATGCTATGTTCATTTATATTGTTAATTTGCTGTTTGTAAGGCTGTGGTTCCACGATCTGGAACCACAGCGCTTTGGACGGAGCGGAAAGTCCGCTCCGCCCAAAGCCCCGCCCCTAGTGAACGCGCCATCAATCCGGATGTGTTCATGGAACACATCCGGAATGACCGCAGGGCTACACAGCCCTATGTTATTTCCCTTGCGGCGACGCAGCGTCGCCGCAAGGGAATAGGACATACTGCGGTCTAAAAAGACGCGCCACAAGTCCGTTAACGCAGGTCTGCCGCTTGCGTGTTTTTAAGCATAGTGGAGACGGGATTTCTTGAAATCCCCTCTACTATGCTGTAACATCTGGACGCTGCGTGTTTGACGCTGCGCCAGCGCACAGTGTCAAACACGCAGCAATTCCTGAAGCATTCCGGATCGTGGAAACATACCCTTAGCATTAAAAAGGAGGGAGGGGAGGAGAGTGGGGGAGGGTGGTATTTTGAAATATCTGAACTTGTTCATTCTGACAAAGTGATTGTCAGTTTTGTAGTTTGTTAATAAAAATTTATCCAATGTAAAAAAAAAAAAAACAATAAATTCCATCATAACAGGGTCTGTATCACAGGACTGGCGTACAGCAAGTGTGATGCCAATATTCACAAAGGGGCCATAAACTGAACTTGGGAATTATAGGCCGGTAATCTCATGACCCAATATCAACATGGGTTTATGAGGGACAGTTCCTGTCAGACTAATCTGATGATTTTCTATGAAGAGGTAAGTTCTGGACTGGACCAAGAGAACGCAGTGGACATGGTGTTCATGGACTTCTCAAAAGCTTGATACGGTGCCACAATAAAAGTTAATACATAAAATGAGAACAATGGGGATAAGGGAAAAGATATGTAAGTGGGTTAAGAACTGGTTCAGGGATAGGAAACAAAGGGTGGTTATTAATGGAGCACACTCGGACTGGGTGATGGCTAGCAGTGGGGTACCACAGGGTTTTTTTTTTTTTTTTTAAATCAGATAATTTTTAGTTAAAAGTTGCCAGCATGAAACTTTTGACAATACACCAACGTTAGCATATAATATAAACCATATTCAACCTGACAAGTGATATAACTTATTACATCCTGAGGGCCCACTTCTTTAGATGATTATGACATTGTAGGGGGCATACAGAGTAGAATTTCAGTATTTGCAGATGACAAGCCTGAAGGGTAATCAATACAGAGGAGGACAATTTAATATTATAGGAGGATTTATGCAAACTAGAAGCTTGGGCTCAAATGGCAAATGAGCTTTAATGGGGATAAATGTAAGGTCATGCACTTGGGCAGAATAAATAATGTTTATAATTATGTGCTAAATTGTAAAACAATGGGCAAAAATCTGTCACTGAAAAAGACCTGGGTGTTATGGGTGGACGACAAACTCACATTTAGTGGCCAGTGTCCAGCAGCTGCTGCAAAAGCAAATAAAATAATGGGATGCATTAAAAGAGGCATAGATGCTCATGAGAACATAATTTTACCTCTATACAAGTCACTGGTGCGACCACACTTAGAATACTGTGTGCAGTTCTGGTCTCCGGTGTATAAGAAAGACATAGCTGAACTGGAGCGGGTGCAGAGAAGAGCGACCAAGGTTATTAGAGAACTGGGGGGTCTGCAATACAAGACAGGTTACTAGAGAACTGGGGGGTCTGCAATACCAAGACAGGTTATTACACTTGGGGTTATTTAGTTTGGAAAAAAGAAGGCTTAGGGGTGACCTTATTACAATGTATATTTAATATATGAGGGGACAGTACAAAGACCTTTCTAATGATCTTTTTACTCTTAGACCTGTGACGGGGACAAGTGGGCATCCTCTACGTTTGGAGGAAAAGTTTAGTCATAATCAAATTCTTTACTGTAAGAGCAGTGGGGACTATGGAGCTCTGCTGAATTATGTTGTGATGAGTGATTCACTACTAAAATTTAAGAAGGGACTCACTGGATGCCTTTCTTGAAAAGTATATTACAGGGTATATATACTAGATTCCTTGATAGGGTGTTGATCCAGGGAGCTAGTCAGTTTGCCGTATGTGGGAGTCACGAAGGAATTTTTTTTCCCCCCAATGTGGATCTTGGGTCTGCCACAATGGGTTTTTTTGCCTTACTATGGATCAACATGTTAGGCTAGGGGTTGAACTGGTTGGACTTAAAGTCTCCCTTTAACCTTAAATGCTATGTTATATGATCTGTATGGAAGAAGGTAGCATGCACACCAAAATACAAAACGCATCGATTAATAAATCCACGGCATTTGTAGCGGTCTCCATTAAACCTGTAACTTGGGAGGGCTAGTTGGCGTTAGCTGCCTGGAGGTGGAGTCTGTGCTGTTATTCGATTACTTAAATCCTGAAGCGCCTGCCCAAAATGGGCCTCCCAGTTAGCAACCTTGTTTTGCAGAGCCTCTATGTCCCCTTGTGAAGAGTTGATCACGGAGAACAACTGATCCTACTTTGAGTCGACGTTATCCCAGCAGATTACTTACTTGGCCTGAGTATCTGTGTAGCCCTGGTGTTAGGCACACGCAGTACCCTGGAGAGTGTTGTGGCGAGACAGCAGTTTAATGCTAAATATTCATTCACTCAACATATACTAGACACACCCTTAGGGTAGTGTAGTTTACTCTTGAGGGAGTGGTCAGTCAGTCAGTGCCTGGACTTCAGAGAGGAAGGTTAGCCTGGACTGAGGAGAAGGAGATTAGTGCAGAAAGTCTTCAGCATCCTGTCTAAAGGACGGTATAAGGTTCAGAGACGTGCTCCTGCCTATTGATAACTGAGCATCTGTAGCTAACTTTGAAGTGAAGGAAAAGAAAGAAGTGACTACTCGACCCTTGGCTAGTGTGAGTGCTTATGTTACCAGCGTGGACAAGGCGAAAGGCACAGTGGTTTTATTGGAATAGTGCTTACGGATTGAAGAAGTCCTGCACATTGCTACCGGTCACTGGGGACCGAAGGATCACTACTGTTTCAAGCATAGTGATAAGAAAACCAGGAATTTACCGGACCTTAGGTCGCGGCAAACAAGCCCCTTATAGTCAGTACGTAACTGGGGTCAGGGGAAGTGAAGACTTTGAGTCAGTGCACGACAAGATAAGAATTCAGCTTCTTCGCAGGAAGGCTCCTAACACAAAGCTGACTGGGCAGGTACAGCTATAGATTAGCTGGAGATTTTGAGGGAACTACGCTTCAGGCTGGTTGTACTCGTTGTATTGGAAGTAAAGGAGGCCCCTAACTTGTCCAGCTGCTGTCTCAAGATACACTCTCCTTGGATCAGCCTCCTGGGACCTGCCTGAACATCTTACAAGTAAAGGTATGGAAAGACGCTGACCGTGTGAGACTGTGTTATTTACCTGCACCCGACTTCACTAACTTCATAGACCTGAGGGAAGAGTCCCACCTGTAGGGGACCCGACATCTAGCTGCATCACCATCCCCTCAGGATCTACAGCAGCGCTGGTACTAATTACCAGAATACTACAGGTGGCGTCACGAACTGATATATAAACCTATCCCCTGTAAATATATCCCCAACATACGCCAGACCGCCCGGGCCACAGACCGAGCCACAGCTACCTGTGACAAACCCCATAGACTTCCATGGGCTCGGCTCTGAGTACCCATTGCCCTGGTAATCCACAATTGTGGTGGCGGGTCGACACATATCCTGTAACAATTATGTGGGAACTATGCAATCTTATTGCATGAGAAAATGAATCTGAGACCAAAGCTGAGACATAAGTATTTAACAAAGCAAGAAGTGGAATAAAAACTAACAGATTTTCCTGCAATTGTAACAAAATGCACAGCACAATACAGAAGTGTACAGCAAACTTGATAGCGGGGCACAAACCACACAAGTCCAGCAGTAATCAAGTCAGTACGCACAGCACTTAAACATAGAAGTCCAGAAATTATATGAAGAATGCACACAGCTCTTGAACATAGAAGTCCAACAATAAAGTTAAGCAAGAGTGCGCTCAGCACTTACATGTGTGTAGCCCTGGTACACAATACCAGGAGGATGAGTGGAGAGGTAACGGTTTAAGGGCCTTCATGATATCATGTACACTTCGGACACACCCACCAGGGGTGTGGAGGGGAGTGCTAAGTAGTCTGAGTTCAGTTCAGTCAGTGACTCGAAGGAGTGAGGAAGTGCAGTCTTTGTGCAGTTCAGAAAGTGGAGGCCAGTACAGGTGAGCCAGTTCACCTCAGCCTGGTCAGAGCTGTGCCCCACTATAAGACGGACTGAGATATCTATTAAGAGTTGAGCATATCGAAGGGCATAGTGGAAGAGAACAGAGAAGTGCCATAGGTATAGGATACCTGCACATTGTTACCGGTCACTGGGGACCGAAGGATCACTAAAGCTTCACGCTTAGTGGTAAGAAAACCAGAGGCTTATCGGACCTTAGGTCGTGGCAAGCATCCCTGAAGAGTCAGTACGTATCTGGGGTCAGGGAGAGTGAGAACCTTGAGCCTGATCAGCAAGAATAGGAACTCAGCTCTCTCACAGGAAGGCTCCGACCACAAAAAACTGACCGGGCAGAACAGCTTTGGAATAGCTGGAGTTATAGAGGGAACTACGCTTCAGGCTGGTTGGACTCATCAACATTGGACAGTAAAGGAGGCCCCTAACTTGCTTATCCGTTGCCTCAAAGCTCATCCTCCATCAACCCCATCAGCCTCCCTGGGACCTGCCTTACCATCTTACAAGTAAAGGTATGGAAAGACGCTGACCGTGTGAGACTGAGTTATTTACTTGCATGCCTGCACAAACCCTGCCTTAACCATCGACCTGAGGGAAGAGTCCTACCTGTAGGGGACCCGACATCTAGCTGCCTCACCATCCCCTCAGAGCTCTACAGCAGCGCTGGTTAAAATTACCAGAAGACTACAGGTGGCGTCACGAACTGTAAATATATCTATCCCCTGTAAATATTCCCCAACATACGCCAGACCGCTAGGGCCACAGACCGAGCCACCGCTACCTGTGACAAACCCCATAGACTTCCATGGGCTCGGCTCTGAGTACCCCATTGCCCTGGTAACCCACAATTGTGGTGGCGGGTCGACACACATGTAGAAGTCCAGAATTACACAGGTGGAGAATTAATAGGAGAAGGTTATTAAATGTAGCTTTTGGGCTAAAAAGTCCCACTCAAGTGCAGCCCTGCAGCACACACAGACAGTCCAAGAAGTGATAACTATGTCAGAATCTTACTGATCACAGCAGTTCCAGAGATGAGTAGCTCCACGCTAGAAGTCCAGACAATATGTAACACCGGCCAGGATCAGGAAGCTGCACAAAGGACTAAGGGCAGCTGAAAGTAGAGGCAAAGCATCGAATAATGAGCAGCAGCAGGGCCTCCCGTATCAGACTAAGAAGCTCAGATGCCAACAGCAACAAAATACTCAGGCAAGGAGTATCTCCTGACCCGAACTTCAATAGTAGGACAGACAGGAAGTTCAAGGCAGGGCAGAGTACCAGACTCCATCTTGGACAAGGCCAAAACAGGCTCCATGGGACAACCGGAACCCTTACACTCGTGCGAGTTTCTCACATTGCACTCGCAAATGTGACCCCAGCCTATGTCTGAGAAATTGAGGCATAAAATACTTTTAAAAGCCTTTGTTCACTTTTAGAAATCACAGAATTATTCACAAAGTAACACTGTCTGAAAAATGGAACATTCCAACATTTCTTAAAGGTTTTTAGCAGTTTTACAGATAACAGTAATATTCAATGATCACATAACAGTACGTCTGAGAAAAGGAAACCTACAAAATATTTTGCTCACCTTTACAGAGCACAGAAATAGTCACAAACACTGCACGTCTGACCTATGGAGGCCTTCTAAAAGCATTTTACAGATCTCAAGTGTTCACAGACCACAAAACCCTGTGTGTCAGTTACAAAATGTCATAAATGCTTTAGTTCACGTTTAGAGATAACAGAAATAGATATTCACAGACAAAGCAACATTGCAAGCCTGAGCTATGGATGTGCACAAAAGTTTAATAAGGCTCTTAGCACATTTACAGATCACAGAAGTGTTCCCAGCCTGCAAAAGCTGGAGGCACTTGGCATCATGCCTATTTTTTTGTCAGACTTAAAATGGGACTGGGGGTACTCTGTTAGAGTCCCCAGAAAACAGAGGAGAGATCAATTGAAAAGCTAGTGTCTTGAAGCCAAGAGGATAACCTAAAAATTGTCCATTTGTGGCTGCCCCCCCAGGGACTGAAAACTGTACCCCCAAAGTCCAATAAGTAAAATTGAACAAGGAGGTGGAAAATAAAGATTCTGCAGGTGAACTGGCTATGTCGATGCCATCAGCAAGGATTTGGATTTCTGGATCACGGAGTGAATTACCTATACGATGGACTACTTGCTAGAGACGGGGTGCACCTTACAAAGATTGGAAAACACGTATTTGGAAGTCGCCTTGCTACACTCATCAGGAGAGTTTTAAACTCAAATAATGTGGGAAGGGAAGCAAAATGCCAGAAAAAGCCATACACCTGACAAATACTACTGATCCCTGCTATTAGAAGTGGAAGGGAAAAAACAAAGAAAAAAGTATATATATATATATATATATATATATATATATATATATATATATATATATATATATATATATATATATATACACACACACACACACACATATATACATACATACATACATACACACACGATTCTCAAAGCAAAATCGCTAATTCCTTAAAGAGGGAAGAATAAGAAGTAATTACAGAAACCAGGATGGATGAATACAGAACTTGGCAAAACAAAAGCCAATATTCCTCTGTCCAATGTCTGTTCTTTTGCCCATATTAATCTTTTCCTTTCATTTAAGCCAGTCTTAAATATGGCTTTTGTTTTGCCAATCTGCCCTGAAGGCCAGCATCCCCAAATCGCCTCTTCACTGTAGATGTTGACACTGGCATTTAATGTGTACTGTTTAATGAAGCTGCCAGTTGAGGACCTGTGAGGCGTCAATTTTTCAAACTAAAGACTCTAATGTACTTGTCTTGTTGCTCAGTTGTGCAGCGGGGCCTCCACTTGTCTTTCTTCTCTGGTTAGAGCTTGTTTGTGCACTCCTCTAAAGGGAGTACTACACACCATTGTATGAATTCTTCAGTTTCTTGGTAATTTTTCGCATGGAATAGCCTTCATTTCTAAGAACAAGAATAGACTGTCGAGTTTCACAAGAAAGTTCTTTTTTTTTGGCCATTTTGAGAGTTTAATGGAACCAACAAATGTAATGCTCCAGATTCTCAACAAGCTGAAAGGAAGGTCAGGTTTATAGCTTCTCTAATCAACCAAACGGTTTTCAGCTGTGTTAACATACTTGCACAAGGGTTTTAAAGGGTATTTTAACCATCTATTAGCCTTCTTACACAGTTAGCGAACACAAAATACCATAAGTACACTGGAGTGATGGTTGTTGGAAATGGGCCTCTATACACCTATGAAGATATTGCATTACAAACTAGACGTTTGCCGCTAGAATAGTCATTTACCATATTAACACTGTATAGAGTGTATTTCTGAATCATTTAATGTTAGCTTCATTGGAAAAAAAACTGCTTTTCTTTCAAAAATAAGGAAATGTCTAAGTGACCCTAAACTTTTGACCGGTAGTGTAGGTCATATGATTATTGCCAGAGAATAAAAATGAGACTGGAAAAGTTTCTCTAATATGTATATTGATATTTAGCCTCACCTCTGTTATTGTTTACTGTTTGAAGTGCAGTGGGATCTCCAGTGAGACGACAGGAAAGAGACGGGTGATTTAATGTTAAGAATGCTTTGTTGCAAGAGGATTCACTTAATGGCTATGAATCTACTTGCTCCCCAATACTTGCTAACAAGGGTAGAGTTACAGGGTACAGAGGTAAAAGTTGGGTGGTTTACAGTTGGGGAGAAGAAGGGGTGTTTGGTATGTCTAGGTGCAGGAACAAGGAGGTTTGTAAGTCAGTAGAGATAAAAGAACTGTCGCCGCAATCAAACATTTAGATGATAAAAATGGGGACTGCGGTTGATTTTGTCTCATGGAATGTATGAGGGTTAAATAGCAGCTCAAAGAGGTGTGCAGTGCATTATCTGAAAAAAGTGTCACCCAGCAATTATAGGGCTGCAAGAAACTCATTTTACAAAGAATACGGTTAACCTGATGCACAGATCTTGGGTGGGGTACGGCTTGCACTCATTTCATACTAGTTACTCTCGGGTGGGGGGGGCAGCTTAATTGTACATTAACAATCAGTTTGCAGAAATAGATTCCTTCAAGGACTCAGAGGGTCGATTTGTTGGAGTCAGGTGCAAAATAGCACATTCTGGATCTATAATTGCTGTCTTTTACATTCCCCCTCTGTATTCAAACTTAACATTAAGAAAAGTTTTAGAATAAAGTAGCAGGATGGCCAGAGCTGCCAGTGGTGATTATAGGAGAAGCTAATAACGGCTCCCAGTATGGACAAATTTCCAGGGGGGGGGGGGGGTGAGAAAGGAATAATATCCCCTTTTGAAGGTTAAAGAGGTGGGACTGGTGGACATTGAGGTAAAAGTTTCCAAACGGGGCATACTCATGTGTATCAACTTATCATTCATTATCGAGTACAGACATACACACGTTGAAAGATAACATGGATAGAATACATTCTCACACGTCAGATATTCTACAGGTTTTATCAGAGTTCTACATGAAGTTATATTCAGCTGTGGTGGAGTATACACAAGAGGAACTAAGGGAACACCTACAAATGGATTCACATACCAAGCTTGAGCGAGGATGACAAGAACTTTCTAGAAACAGTCACCACAGAAGAAATACAGAAATCAATAGGAAGCATGTCAAGTGACAGAGCACCAGGACCAGACGGTCTCCAGATAGAAATGTTTAAAACATTTCAGGAAGAAATGGCAACTGATTACTTAGAAATGATTAATGGGCATTAAATGAGGGAGAGTTATCGAAGTCACTATATGAATCTACAATGGTGGTATTGCCCAAGGAGGGAAAAGATAGATTGTCAGATTCTTAGAGACCCATTTTATTAACAAAAATATTAGCTAAAATACTGGTGCATAGGTTGAGCTCTGTTATTACGACACTAGTTCACACAGATCAGGCCGGCTTCATGCCATCCAGAGTAAATGCCATTAATTTACGTAGGCCATTTTTAAACCTACAGGCAGTACAATCCGACCCTGGGGGTAATGCAGTGCTTTCCTTGGATGTCAAAGGCATTTGATAGTGTGGAGTGAGGATACATGTAGGAGACTCTGCAAAAAATGGGATTTGGCCCTATATTTATTAAGTGGGTACAGTTGTTAAATAAAAACCCAGTGGCAAAGGTAAGGGCTAATGGTGAAACCTCGGAAAGTTTCAGCCTGTTCAGAGGAACAAGGCAGGGCTGCCCATTGTCACCTCTCCTTTTCGCTACAGCGATAGAGCCATTAGCATGCATTATTAGACAGCACCAGAAGATGAGAGGTTTTGCTTATGGACGGAGAGGAGCGGATAGCATTATACGCAGAGGACATTGTGGGGGGATATATCTGCATCTCTTCAAAAGATTATGGACATAACTGCTAGGTTTGGTATATTCCTGGGATTAAATATAAGTTGGGGAATGCTAGCTTTACTCCCTTTAGGAAATAACAATCTTCAAGTGGGAAGGGACTCAAAAATCCAAATAGTTAAATATTTAATTTCTTTTAGGTATTCAAGTTACTAGGGAAGTGAATGATTATATGTCACTGAATCTTGGCCCTTTAATATTAAAATCAAGGAAGAAGGTGGGAACTTGGGAAAAATTACTATTGTCACCCCTTGGGAGTGTTATCATATGCAACAGATTAGGACTTCTATATTATAAGTAAAAGGAGGACTTTATGCTGACCTGACAGTAGATGGCGATGTTGTGTAATGTTTCCTTCTTTAATGTATTGTATAAGAATTAGGCTGTGTTTCCACTATCAGGAAACACAGCGTATATGACGGAGCGGAAACTCCGCTCCGTCTAAGCCCCACCCCCTTTCTGACGCGCATTATTTCCGGAGGTGTTCCGGACACCTCCGGAACACCTCCGGAAATAACGCAGGGCTACTTAGCCCTGTGTTAAATTCCGTTGCGGCGACGCACGTCGCAAGACGCTAGAACATGCTGCGGTCTGAAAAGACGCGCCGCATGTCCGTAAACGCAGGTGTTCCGCCTGCGTAATTTTGCACATAGTGGAGACGGGATTTCTTGAAATCCCCTCCACTATGCTGTAACATCTGGATGCTGCGTGTTTGGCGCTGCGCCAGCGCACAGCGCCAAACACGCAGCGTTTCCTGATCGTGGAAACTCACCCTGAGTCTGTCTTCTGTTAAGTTTCACTTTCGTTTTGTTCCTGTTAGCTGATGCAATGCTGTAATGTCTGTGCATTATTCCTTCACCTCATGTTCAGAGAAGTAAACGCTTGTTATCCCATGCAACTTGCTCTGTGAAGTTTCCTCTGCAAAGGTGTGGATTCAGAAGCTGTGCAACAGGTTATGGGCCCAGACACCCAGATACAGCATACCCAGATACAGAGAATCCAGACACCACAGATCCCAGGACACCCAAGAATACCAGATACCCAGGACATTGGAATTCTCAGCAAGACCTGTTATGTTTCGGTAGCTGAGGAGTGCAGGTAAAAAAGGCAATACACCAGAGAAGTTGGAATCTATGAGATTGCAGTACCCTGACTAACCACCACAACTAGAGGCAGCCGTGGAGCGTTCCTACGTTGGTCCTAGACGCCTCGTCACAGCCTGAGAAACTAACTACACCTAAAGATAGAAATAGGAAAGCTATCTGCCCCGGAGCAGAACCCCAAAGATAGCAGAAAGCCCCCAAACATGTAATGGCGGTTAGACAAGAGGAAATACTGACACAGAAAGAAAATAGTATGAGCAAACGCTGGGGCCCAAACTATCTAAATAGAAAAGGATAGGAAGGGTACTTACTGCAATCCCAGAAAACCCTGAAAAGCACCAACTCTACTAATTTCAAAATCACCTGAGATCACACGACCTCTACCACCTAAATTAGCTCTCTGGTGTAACAAAATCAAAACAGCAGCCACTGAAAAAACTGGAAAAAGCAAAAGAACAAAACTCAGTGGCTGAACTAAACTGAGAGGGCAGAAGCCCCCGGAGGGGACCCTGAAGGCCCCCAAAGAAGTGCAGGACAAAATGCAAAAATATAGCAAAAACACAAAAGAAGAAAAAGTCTTATCTGATAGCAGGAGATGCAGACACGACAGCAGGCTACAAGGGAAACTGGAAAGAAGGATTCAGACCAGAACAATTGATCACCGGCAACCCTGATGGAAAATGACTCCCTTATATAAGACCAGTCAGCAACACCTGATTCCCAGTCCTCACAATCTTCACTAGCACTGCTTGTAACCACCAGAGGGAGCCTCTGCTCAGAACTCATCTCAAACCCATTCACAACAGTACCCCCCCCTTGAGGAGGGGTCACCGAACCCTCATTTGAGCAACCAGGTCGGTCAGGATGAGTTCTATGATACGCACGGATAAGTCTCCTAGCATGGATGTCCGAAGCAAACACCCAAGAATTGTCTTCCTGACCATAACCTCTCCATTTAACCAAATACTGGAGTTTCCGTCTAGAAAAACGAGAATCCAATATTTTCTCAACCACATACTCCAGATTGCCCTCAACCAAAACAGGGTCAGGAGGCACAGCAGCAGGAACCACTGGCTCAACAAACCTCTTCAACAAGGACTTGTGGAACACGTTATGGATCTTAATGTCCCTGGAAGAAGCAAACGAAAAGAAACAGGATTAATAATCTCGATGATCTTATAAGGTCCAATGAACCTAGGCTTAAATTTAGGAGATGCTACTCTCATAGGAATATTCTTTGAGGACAACCAGACCAAGTCCCCCACTTTAAACCGAGGACCATCAGTCCTATGCCGGTTAGCAAACCGCTGGGCCTACTCCTGAGAGAGGGACAACCTCTCCACTACCTGGTCCCAAATCTGTTGCATACGCTCCACAACAGAGTCAACACCTGGACAGACAGAAGCCTCCGTCTGTCCTGAAGAAAATCGAGGGTGAAACCCAGAATTACAGAAAAACGGAGACATCAAAGTGGCAGAGCTAGCCCTATTATTAAGAGCAAACTCAGCCAAAGGCAAAAAAGAGACCCAGTCATCCTGATCAGCAGACACAAAGCATCTTAGATAAGTCTCCAATGTCTGGTTTGTTCTCTCAGTTTGACCATTGGTCTGAGGATGAAATGCCGAGGAGAAAGACAATTGAACACCCAGTTTAGAACAAAAAGTCCTCCAAAATCTGGAAACAAACTGGACTCCTCTGTCAGACACAATGTTCTCAGGAATGCCGTGTAAACGAACCACCTGCTGAAGGAACAACGGCACCAATTCAGAGGAGGAAGGCAACTTAGGTAATGGCACAAGATGTATCATTTTGGAAAACCTATCACAAATTACCCAGATGGTGGTCATTCTCTGAGAAACAGGAAGATCGGAAATAAAATCCATAGAGATATGGGTCCATGGTCTCTTGGGCACAGGCAATGGCATCAACAAACCACTAGAGCGAGAGCAAGGCTTGGAGCGAGA
Organism: Oophaga sylvatica; assembly: GCA_033576555.1. Classification (NCBI taxonomy): domain Eukaryota; kingdom Metazoa; phylum Chordata; class Amphibia; order Anura; family Dendrobatidae; genus Oophaga; species Oophaga sylvatica. The sequence goes on along the minus strand of JARQOD010001533.1, from coordinate 53,416 downwards.
GCAAGTCCCGCAGGACTGCACAAATTCCCTGACATCACGAGACAAGGTAGGCCACCAAAAGGACCGACTAACCAAGACTCTGGTACCAAAAATTACGGGATGCCCAGCCAATGCGGAACAATGAATCTCAGACATCACACTCTTTCCATTGGTCCGGGACAAACAATTTTCCAACAGGGCAGCGCTCGGGCCTATCCTCCTGACACCCCTCCAGAGCAAGTCTCAAATTGGGCGAGATGGCGGAAAGAACTACACCCTCTTTCAAAATAACAGAAGGATCAGATAACTCAGGAGAGTCCGCAAGGAAACTCCTCGAGAGGGCATCCGCCTTAACATTCTTAGTGCCAGGAAGAAAGAAAACCACAAAATTAAAACGTGTGAAAAACAAGGCCCACCTGGCCTGTCTAGGATTGAGTCGCTTGGCAGATTCCAGATAGACCAGATTCTTATGGTCCGTAAGGACCACCACCTGATGTTTGGCTCCCTCCAGCCAATGTCTCCACTCTTCAAAAGCCCACTTCTTGGCCAATAACTCCCGATTACCCACGTCATAATTACATTCAGTAGGAGAAAATTTCGAGAGAAAAAGGCACAAGGGTTACTTTTAGAGGTCTCTGGATCTTTTTGGGACAAAACGGCACCTGCCCCAATTTCAGAGGCATCAACCTCCACCTGAAATGGCAGAGAAACATCAGGCTGCCGTAGAACAGGAGCAGAAGTGAATCTCTGCTTAAGTTCCTGAAATGCAGAGACTGCCTCAGGAGGCCAATTCACCACATCAGAACCCTTTCTGGTCAAATCAGTTAATGGTTTAACAATAACCGAGAAATTACCGATAAATTTACGATAAAAATTGGCAAAACCCAAAAATCTCTGAAGAGCCTTTAATGAAGTAGGTTGGACCCAATCACAGATGGCCTGAACCTTGACCGGGTCCATTTCAATAACAGATGGGGACAAAATGAATCCCAGAAATGAGATCCTCTGTACGCCAAAAAGACACTTTGATCCCTTCACATACAGAGCATTCTCTCTCAAAATCTGGAGTACAGTTCGAACATGTTTCACATGAGAGTCCCAGTCATTAGAAAAAAATCAAGATATCATCCAAATAAACAATCAGAAATTTGTCCACAAAATCCCTGAAAATGTCATTCATGAAGGACTGGAAGACGGAAGGAGCATTAGTGAGCCCAAAGGGCATCACAAGGTACTCAAAATGCCCTTCAGGGTATTGAATGCCGTCTTCCATTCATCCCCGTGCTTAATGCGAATAAGGTTATACGCCCCCTCTGAGGTCAAGCTTGGTAAACCAAGTAGCGTTTTTCACCCTGGAAAACAGGTCAGAAATCAAGGGTAACGGGTATTGATATTTCACAGTAATATTGTTCAAGAGACGATAATCAATACACGGCCTTAATGAACCATCTTTTTTGGCCACAAAAAAAAACCGGCACCTAAGGGTGAAGAGGATGGTCTGATATGACCCTTCTCCAATGATTCCTTGATATAAGACCGCATAGCGTCATGTTCAGGTACAGACAAGTTAAAAAGGCGACCTTTAGGGAATTTACTACCAGGCACTAATTCAATAGCGCAGTCATAGCTCCTATGGGGAGGCAAGGATGCAGATTTACTTTCGCTAAACACATCAGAAAAATCAAACAAAAAGTCAGGAACATCCTTAGCCTGGGGGGAGGCAGAAAAAACAGGAGTGTTGGTATTAACACATTGGCAGCCCCAACTGGTTACAGACACAGATTTCCAATCCAAAACAGGATTATGAGACTGTAACCAAGGGAAACCCAGCACGATAATGTCATGCAGATTATATAGAACCAAAAATTTGCAGCACTCCTGGTGATCAGGTTCAACCCTCATTATCACCTGAGTAGAAAACTGGGGTTTATTCTCAGCCAAAGGGGTAGAATCGATCCCCAGTAGGGGAATAGACTTCTGTAGGGGTATCAAGGGAAACCCACAACGTTTAGCAAAATCATAATCCATCAGGTTAATAGCTGCTCCAGAATCAACGAAAGCCTGAGCAGAAAATGAGGACAGAGCATATCAGAGTGACAGTTAATAAAAACTTAGTCTGAACACTACCCAAGACAACTGAGCGTGCAAAACGTCTTCCCCGCTTAGGGCAGACTGAAATAGCATGAGAGGCATCACCACAGTAGAAACATAACCCATTGCGCTTTCGAAACTCATGACGCTGTGCCCCAGACACCACTCTATCACACTGCATGGGTTCAGAAGCTGGTTCACAAGGCAACACCATTCCACGCATACCTCTCCGCTCACGCAAACGTCTGTCAATTTGAATCGCTAATGACATAGAATCATTGAGACCAGAGGGGACAGGGAATCCCACCATAACATCCTTTACATTATCTGACAGACCCTTCCGGAAAAGGGCCGCCAAAGCGTCGTCATTCCATTTGGTCAGGACTGCCCACCTACGGAATCTCTGACAGTATAACTCAGCGTCATCAAGCCCCTGATTTAATGCCAACAAGGTTTTTTCAGCTTGATCAGTGACATTAGGCTCATCGTACAATAACCCCAAAGCCTGAAAAAACGCATCAACATCACTCAAAACAGGATCCCCAGGTATCAGGGAAAAAGCCCAATCCTGAGGATCGCCGCGCAGGAGAGAGATGATAATTTGAACCTGCTGCGCTGCGTTTCCTGAGGACTTAGATTTTAAGGCAAAAAACAATTTACAATTATTTTTGAAATTCTGAAACTTAGCTCGATCCCCTAAAAACAAATCTGGTATGGGGATCCTAGGTTCCACAACAGGCAACCTAACCAGATATGCAGCAATACTCTGAACCTCAGTGGCAAGCTGATCCACACGGCCAGACAACTGTGCAAACTCCATTGGGAGAAAAGATCCTCCCCAGCACCCAGAGATACAGAGGAAAAAAAAATGCAACAAACAGAAAAATATCTCTGACAACTCTGACAACATTTTTTCTTTCACAATATATTTTTTTTTTCCCTTCTGTGAGTACCATACAATTTTCAATTTTTTGTCCGGTGATACTGTTATGTTTCGGTAGCTGAGGAGTGCAGGTAAAAAAGGCAATACACCAGAGAAGTTGGAATCTATGAGATTGCAGTACCCTGACTAACCACCACAACTAGAGGCAGCCGTGGAGCATTCCTACGTTGGTCCTAGACGCCTCGTCACAGCCTGAGAAACTAACTACACCTAAAGATAGAAATAGGAAAGCTATCTGCCCCGGAGCAGAACCCCAAAGATAGCAGAAAGCCCCCAAACATGTAATGGCGGTTAGACAAGAGGAAATACTGACACAGAAAGAAAAATAGTATGAGCAAACGCTGGGGCCCAAACTATCTAAATAGAAAAGGATAGGAAGGGTACTTACTGCAATCCCAGAAAACCCTGAAAAGCACCAACTCTACTAATTTCAAAATCACCTGAGATCACACGACCTCTACCACCTAAATTAGCTCTCTGGTGTAACAAAATCAAAACAGCAGCCACTGAAAAAACTGGAAAAAGCAAAAGAACAAAACTCAGTGGCTGAACTAAACTGAGAGGCAGAAGCCCCCGGAGGGAACCCTGAAGGCCCCAAAGAAGTGCAGGACAAAATGCAAAAATACAGCACAAACACAAAAGAAGCAAAAGTCTTATCTGTAAGCAGGAGATGCAGACACGACACAGCAGGCTACAAGGGAAACTGGAATGAAGGATTCAGACCAGAACAATTGATCACCGGCAACCCTGATGGGAAAATGACTCCCTTATATAAGACCAGTCAGTAACACCTGATTCCCAGTCCTCACAATCTTCACTAGCACCGCTTGTAACCACCAGAGGGAGCCTCTGCTCAGAACTCATCTCAAACCCATTCACAACAAAGACCCTGGTGAATGCAGAAGAATTCTTCAGTGCAAGTCTCTCCAAACAAGTAAGATAAGTTAAAAATGATGAATAGCACAGAGCTAAAACTCACAGTAGCTAAACTGAATGATGAGAACTATCAGCTATGGAAGTTCAAAGTAGAGATGTTATTGTCTAAAGATGATTTATAAGAAGTAATCACTACAGATAGACCTGATGAAGATAATCAGAAATGGGATAGAAAAAATAGACAAGCGAGAGCTACCATCAGCTTATTAGTGGATGATGCTCAGTTAAGCCACATAAGAAATGAGGATACAGCGAAAGGAATGTGGGAACAATTAAGAAAGCTATATGAGAGACCCAGCTTAAATCACAAGTTATTTCTACTAAGAAAGCTGTACAGTATGAGACTAAATGCAGACAGTGACATGCAGAAGCATATAATCTCTATGATGGAAGTGATATTACAGCTAAGATCTATTGGTGAAGATATTAAGGAAAGCCATATAGCAGCAATTTTATTGTGCAGTTTACCAGATTCATATACAGCTTTAATAAATGCACTAGAGACAAGACCAGAAACTGACATTACATTAGAGTTTGTGAAGACCAGACTCATAGATGAATATCAGAGAAGGAAAGAGCAAAGCAATGATTCTTCTACTGAAAAAGATAATGGAAATGCTCTTAAAGCTACAGAACTTAAAAAAAAGGGTCATTAGACCTACCGCTAATTAGGTTTCCAGGAGTCCATCCTGACAGCACCATGGGACGTCCTCCTCTTTGCTGGGACAGGAAACACACAAGAGATTAAAAGTCCCCTCCCCGCCCCCTTTCCCTCAGTGTTGTATCAAGAACCATGACATGTATAATGCACAAAACACTTTAATTATTGAAAATCATATTACAGCATATGACGTATTGAAGAGGGAGGGAGCTACCAGTGCTGTCAGGATGGACTCCTGGAAACCTAATTAGCGGTAGGTCTAATGACCCTTTTCCAGGACGTCCCTCCTGACAGCACCATGGGGAGTACCAAAGAAAGCTCCTTAGGGTGGGATCACAGCCTGCAGAACTTTCCTACCAAAGGCCGTCTGCCGGTTAGAAAGTACATCTATCTTATAATGTTTGCAGAATGTATCAATTCTAGCCCATGTTGCCGCCTTACAAATTTGTTCCAGAGAGGCGCCTGCCCTCTCTGCCCAGGAGGCAGCCAATGCCCTGGTTGAGTGTGCCTTTAGGCCCGCCGGAGGTTCTGACCCTTCAGCTAAATAGGCCTCTGAAATTAAAGAGGTAATCCATCTAGCGATGGAAGGTTTAGACGCCTTTTTTCCCTTACTGATTCCTCCGTAGAGGACAAATAGGTTCGAATCTATACGCCAGTCTTTAGTGGCATCTATGTAGTCTAGTACCACCTTTCTGACATCCAAAGAATGGAGCCTCAGCTCCTTTTCGTTGGAAGGGTTATCACAGAAGGAAGGTAAGATAATCTCCTGATTACGGTTACTATCTGAAGCAACCTTAGGTAAGAAAGCCGGATCCAACCTTAACAGAATGCTGTCGTCTCTAACCTGAAAATATGGGTCTCTAGTGGATAGAGCATGAATTTCACCTATTCTTTTAGCTGTGGTGATTGCTACCAGGAAAGCTGCTTTCCTGGTAAGCAAGGAAATAGGCATTGTGCTGTTATTACGGAATGAATCATTACATAAAACCCTGAGTACCAGAGTAAGGTCCCATATTGGGAGACACTGTCTAATCGTGGGCCGTAGTCTCTGAATAGCTTTAACAAATCTTATCACCCATGGGTGAGAAGCTAGTGAGTAGTCTAAGAAGGAGCTTAATGCAGCAATCTGAACTTTTAGGGTACTGGGTCTGAGTCCCATGTCGAAGCCTGACTGGAGGAAATCTAAAATCTTAGGAATGTTTGGAGTGCCTGTCACCAAGTCGGACCCGCCACTCACTGTACAGAAGCGTTTCCAGATTCTGAGATAGATAGCCGATGTGACTGGCTTTCTACTGGCCTGGATTGTGGTTATGACCTGATCAGATAAGCCTTTGGCCTTCAAGGTCACCCTTTCAGGATCCAGGCTGAGAGATGTAATCTCTTCGGGTCCGGATGATGGATCGGACCTTGATGAATTAAGTCCGGAATCAGAGGCAGCTCTAAGGGGTTTTCGATTGACATGTCTGTTAGCAGAGAAAACCAGCTCCTCTTTGGCCAATAAGGGGCGATCATTATTACTGTAGCCCGATCCTCCTTGATCTTCCGTAATACAGCCAGGATGAGCGCTAGAGGTGGGAATGCATATAACAGATGTTCTTCCCATTTCTGGCTTAATGCATCCAATCCCTCTGGATCGTCCAAGGGGTTCAGGGAGAAAAAACCTGGGAATCTTCGCATTTCTTCTGCTTGCAAATAGGTCTATTTGAGGTGTTCCCCACCTCCAACATAGATCTCTGAAGATATCCTGGTTTAGTTCCCACTCCGTAGGACTCACTTTCTTTCTGCTCAGGTAGTCTGCTATTACATTCTGGGAACCTTCCAGGTGGATTGCCGTTAAGGAAAGGACGACCTGCTCTGCCCAGGTGAATATCATCTCTGCCAACTGTTGAAGGGGTCGATGTCTGGGACCTCCTTGGTGATTCAAAAACGAAACTTTTGTGATGTTGTCCGAGTAAATCCTGATATGCTGATCTTTGAGATCGGATTGGTTCCTTCTTAGGGCTTCCCATACAGCGTAGAGCTCCTTGAAGTTTGAGGATCGATACTGGATTTCTTCTGGCCATCTGCCCTGTAGTATTCTGCCCTTTAGATGAGCTCCCCAACCCCAGGAACTGGCGTCCGTGGTAACTTTTACATAAGGGGAAGTCGACCATCTTACTCCTAACTTTAGATTGTCTGGCTGCATCCACCAAAGGAGAGATTCTTTTACCGTCTTTGACAGATGTAATGTCCTGTCTAACGAGCTGTAGTTCCGATTCCATGACGAAAGGATCTCTTTCTGAAGGGGTCTTGAGTGGAACTGTGCCCATCTGACGCATGGAATGCAAGCCGTCATTTGACCTAGAACCTTCATGGCGAATCTTATAGATGGCTGGTGCTTCATTAGAACCTTCGTTACATCCTGTATGGACTCTTGCTTCTTCCGAGGTAAGAAAGAGATTCTTCGATTTGAATCCAGTATAACACCCAGGAAGACTTTCTTTTGTTCGGGAACTAGATCTGACTTTTCCCAATTTATTATCCAACCCAGATAATTGAGTATGGAAATGCAGCGATCTCTGTGTTCGACCAGCGCCTCTTCTGTTCGCGCCACTATAAGAAAGTCGTCCAAGTAAGGAACGATAATAGTACCTCTGCTTCTTAGAAAGGCCACAATCTCCGAGACCAATTTTGAGAATATTCGGGGAGCCGAGGCCAGCCCGAAGGGTAGGCATTGAAACTGAAAGTGGCAGGTCCGGGTCGGCAACTGCACTGCAAATCTGAGAAGACTTTGTGATGAATGATGGACTGGGACCTGGTAGTATGCACTCTTCAGATCGAGAGTGCACATGAATGCGCCCTTGTCTATAAGGTGGGTTGCAGACCTGATTGATTCCATCCGGAACCTCTTGTATGTGACCCAATAGTTTAGGGGTTTCAGATTTATTATAGTACGGGATTCTCCGGACGGCTTTAAGATAGTGAAGAGGGAGGAATAGTGACCCTTGCCCAACTCTGCCCGGGGAACCGGAATTATGACAGAAAGCCTTAGTAGATCCTGGAGATCTGACCACATGACCGAGTCTGTGGAGATCACCGTAGGGGGAACATATCTTTCGGGTGGCGGAGCGTAACACTCCATCCGATAACCTTCCGCTATAGTTCTGCGAACCCACTGATTCTGAGTAACCAGTTCCCAGTTTGTTGCAAAACAACGAAGTCGTCCGCCAATAAAGTTGGCGTCATTGTCTCCTTGTTCTATGTGAGGAGCCAAAGAACGTATTCTTGTTCTTTCCTCCCTGGGAGTAGTAACTCTTATATGATCCTCTGCTTGATCTTCCCTGACCTCTAGAATCGAACTGTCTTCTAGACAGGGAACCTCGCCGAAAGGATTGAGCTCGGCGGGGTTTATCCTCTGGGAAACCCTTCTTAGCATCTGATACTGATTCTAAGATAGTATCCAGAGCCGGTCCGAAGACCCTAAGCCCTGAAAATGGAATGGAACATAATTTCATCTTAGAGGCGTTATCTCCTGACCATGATTTTAGCCAGACAGCTCTCCTAGCTGCATTAGATAAGGAGCTGTTTCTAGCGGAAAATCTGACCGATTCTGCAGACATATCAGCCAGGAAAGCCGTGGCTGAATTCATAACCGGCAGAGAGGCTAAAATCTCAGCTCTAGGAGTCTTATTGGATAACTGATCCTCCAATTGACTCATCCAATAAACCATGGATCTGGCTACAGAGGTGGCAGCAATATTAGTCCTAATAAGAGCCGCTGAGGTTTCCCAGGCTCTCTTCAGGAGAATATCGGCTTTTCTGTCCATAGGGTCACGTAGGCTAGAGGAGTCCTCAAATGGGATGGCAGTCTTTTTTGTGACTCTAGCTATTGGGGTATCGATTTTCGGAACTTCTTCCCATAATTTAACATCTTCAGGTTCAAACGGTAGTCTTCCCCTGAAGTCACGTGACAAAACTAGACGCCGTTCAGCGCTCTTCCATTCCTCCAGGATCATTGTTTTAATGTGATTGCTAACAGGAAAAACTGTCTCCTTCTGAGACGCAAGTCCCCCAAACATCAAATCCTGTCTGGATTGTGTTCTGGGGGTTTCCTCGATCTCCATGGTGTTCCGTACAGATCTAATCAAATTCTTAGTATCCTCAGGTTGAAAAAGAAATTTCTTTTTTCTATTCTGAGTGTCGGGGGGAAGTTCTCCTTCTTCCTCTGAAATAGCTTCTTCTAAATCTGATCTATTTTCAGAGCTTAAATCTTGTTCTCTTGAATCCGTTTCCCATCTGGGCCGCTTACGACTAGAGCCAGGACTACATGGCCACTGCTGAGTAAGTGTGGATATAGAGGCCTGAACCTCCTCAGAAATCATGCGCCTCATTTCAGAAAGCAGTGAAGGCTGTTCATCTCTCATAACCTTAGAGGTACAAGAAGAACAAAGGGTTCTGTCATAGCCATCTGGCAGTTTGCTGTGACACACCGGACACCTGGCTGATTTTGCTAAGGCTTTACCGGCCTTTTTTGTAGTTATGGGAGCGGATGAAGTTCCTTTGTCCTATAGAAGAGACAGGAACTAATTAGGTCGGATTCCTGGGTGGCTGTCAGATTATGGCTGGGTTTTTGCGCCAAGCGCACTTACCCCACCGCCATCTGCCGCGTCTGTATCCATGAGGAACAAGGTAGGCTGCTTGACCAAATTACTGCGTCCTGCCGATAGGGGAAGCGGCGATATGTCACCTGTCTTGGCGTGTCTCTAGATCACGCACCCATACTCACGATTAGTTGCTGTAATGGTCTCCACCAGCTCTCGTCGTTCCAGGAAGCGTCTGCACTCCATGCGGTGAGCGTCACCTGGATATGACGTCACCGGAAGTGCGACGCTGAACCGGAAGTGAACCGCTCCCCCGGACGCTGGTCACAGCCGAGGTATGGAGAGTATCCACCGCTAAGCACTCGCCAGGCTGCGGGATGCTGTCCTACCAGGAACCGCCTTGCACCCTCAGTATGAGGTCCCGACGAGAGCCTCCCACCTGGAGGAACGTCCGCAATTCAGGGCCTGCCGCACCTGGTCTTTGGAGCTGAGGGACTCCCCGCTGGAGAGTTTCAGCCCTGGGCTGCTTCACAGGGGGAAGGATCTGGCGTGGCCTTACGATCCCCCTGAACCCGGTAAGTCTCCTGTGTGTCCCTCCATGCAGGGACAGGAAACACACTGAGGGAAAGGGGGCGGGGAGGGGACTTTTAATCTCTTGTGTGTTTCCTGTCCCAGCAAAGAGGAGGACGTCCCATGGTGCTGTCAGGAGGGACGTCCTGGAAAAAGCCTATAATAAAGAGACAAGAGAATGCTTCAGATATAAGAAAAAGGGACATTTAAAGAAAGACTGTACTATATGGAAAGCAGAAAGAAATTACACCATAAAGATAATATACAGAAGGTGAAAAACAATTTCTGATTCATGTGAAAATAATTGGAATGGCACATTTAAAGTAACTGATAAGAAATCACTTGGTTGGTTTATTGATTCAGGAGCAACGAGTCATATGAAAAAAGACAAGAATTTCTTTACTGATCTTGATTTAAATAAGAAAGTAGCCATTTATCTTGCAGATGGAAGCAAAATAACCGCAGAAGGTATCGGACAAAGTATGCTAAATTGTTCAAACAAGTTCGGACGAGATTCAAAGATACTTGTACAGGATGTGTTGTACGTTCCAAAATTGGAAGGCAGATTATTATCTGTGAAACGTTTAACAGCAAAAGGACTTACAGTAAAATTCAAAGATAGTGAGTGTGCAATTATTGCAGGAAACAAGTTTATAACCAAAGTCAAGGCAGATGAACAATTATATCATTTTGACAAACCAAAGGAACAGATGAAGGTATGTACACATGATCACAAAAACTGTATTCACATGTGGCATAGACGTCTAGGACAGACACCTGGACAGTATAAGGGACTACAGAGAAAAGAATTGACAAAAGATTTAAAGATATCAGATAGCTCAATTACCATAAGATGTGAATGTTGTATAAAATCCAAAGCCACAAGGATATCTATTCCAAAAGAAAGTGAAATGAAAAGCGAAAGACCACTTGATTTGGTGCATACTGACGTATGTGGACCATGAAAGTGACTACATCAGGAGGCAATAGATACATGTTGACTTTTATAGACGACTACTCAAGATACACAGTCACATAATTAACAAAAGTGAAGTTTTTGATAAAACTTGTAGACTATGTAACAAGATCAAGTAACAAATTTCAAAGGAAGCCAATTGTCATCAGAAGTGATAATAGAGGTGAATTTACAGGTCACAGAATAGAAGAATACTTAAGACAAAATGGAATAGAACATCAGAAAACTGTTCCATACACACCTGAACAAAATGGAGTAGCAGAAAGGAAAAACAGAACTCTAACAGAAATGATGAGATGTATGCTGACAGATTCTAAACTACCAGAGAAATATTGGGGTGAGGCAGCAATGACAGCTACATATCTACAGAACCGACTTTTTTCCAGATAACTGAAGAAAACTCCATATGAACTGTGGCAAGGTATGAAACCAAGTGTCAATCAATTAAAAGTTTTTTGATGTAAAGTTTTTATATTCATTCCAACAGAAAAACGTTCCAAACTTCAAAACAGATCCATGGAAGGAATATTCGCTGGATATAGTGAAAACTGCAAAGGATATAGAATCCTAGATCCCAAAACAGACAGAGTTACAGTGAGTTACAGTGTGACATTCATTGAAGATTTAAATTAATACATTATGATTTCAGTTGAAACAAAAAATGAGAACAATAGTGACATAACTGAAGAAATATCTGATGAGAAAGAAGTAGAAATTAATGAAGAACAAAATACTGAAAGTGAAGAATCACAACTACAAACAGACACAGAACCAAGACGTTCCATGAGAGAGAACAAAGGAAAACCACCAAAACGTCTCTCATACAAGGCAAGTACAAGTAAAATGTATGAATCTATCTCTTGGGAAGACATAGCTCGACTTCCAGAAGAAGACTATGATGAAACATTTGCTCCAGTTGTCAAACACTACAATAAGAATTTTACTTACAGTTGCAGCAATGGAAAAGATGGAACTAAGACATCTGGATGTAAAGACAGCTTTTTTGAATGGAAATTTAACAGAAGACATTTACATGGAACAACCTCCAGGATTCAAAGATGAAAGAAATCTAAACAAAGTTTGTAAATTACAGAAAAGCATATATGGTTTAAAACAAGCAGCTAAAGCGTGTAATTACAAAATCACGGAAGTACTAACAAATGAAAAATTTCAAAGAAGCAAAGCTGATCCATGCTTGTACACAAAAAGGCTGAGTAATAGATGGATTTATGTACTCATATGTAGACATTTTGATTTGTTTTAAACAAGAAAGGGATAAAGAAAACATTCTAAAAGCCCTGAAACAAAATTTTGAAATCAAAGACTTGGGAAATGTAAAACAGTACCTAGGAATACAGATAGAAAGACAAGAAGTACTGTGGTTAAGACAATTGCTGACAGAATTATGACAATCACACTTGGAACCAACAAAACTCAAAGAGGACCAAGGAGTCTTGAAGTTGGAGTATTGCCCTACTGAAGAAATGACAGCGGACATTTTCACGAAGGCGTTGAATGCTGATAAACATCAGAGACTAATAAAAAAGTTGGGTTTGATTGAATAAGTCCTTACTGTTGAGAAAGTGTGTTGTCATATGCAACAGATTAGGACTTCTATATTATAAGTAAAAGGAGGACTTTATGCTGACCTGACAGTAGATGGCGATGTTGTGTAATGTTTCTTTCTTTAATGTATTGTATAAGAATTAGTCTGTCTTCTGTTTAGTTTCACTTTCATTTTGTTCCTGTTAGCTGATGCAATGCTGTAATGTCTGTGCATTATTCCTTCACCTCATGTTCAGAGAAGTAAACGCTTGTTATCCCATGCAACTTGCTCTGTGAAGTTTCCTCTGCAAAGGTGTGGATTCAGAAGCTGTGCAACAGGGAGAATAAATGTAATCGAAGTGTGCCTCATGCCATCTATCCTTTACATTTTACATAATTCCTCAGTGTGGATTCCGAAACACTAGTTAAAAAAAAAAAAAATGCAGAACATTTTTAGAGATTTAGTGTGGAAGACAGTGGTACCTAGAATAAGATTGGAGAAATTACAGTTACTAAAGGAACAGGATGGATTGGCGTTACCTTATGCGTGGGGATACTTTCTAGCCTCTCAACTGTAACATTTTAAGGGATGAGCTCTGGAGGAAAATAATGAAGCGGGGCATTGGTTGTTAAATTTATGGGGGGGTTGCAATAATATTTTAGACCTTTTGGAATCAGATGGCCTTAGGGATAGGTTCCATAGTGCCCCAACGCTGTTCCTTAGGGTTAGGGTTAAAAACCAAATTCAGAATTATTTAAGTATTACAATTGCAGCATGCCTTGAGGGCCAGGATAATATAAAAACCGATTAGAGTATCCAACGGGTTACTGGGCCATGTTGTCAAAGCAAAAAAGGACAAAAGGGTTGATTTCTTGAATATATCAATCTCTATTGAGTACAATTTTGGGAGACCCTATGGCACTCACTAAATCCTGCTGGGAAGGGGAGGTGGGACAGATCATCTGAAGAGTGGGATGACATATGGGAAGCTATAGGTAAATCAATAAACAGCACAGAGAAGCTCCCAGTTGTTCCTTATTCATAGGGCTTATAGGACACCAAAGATGAAAATAAAATAAGTTGAGAAGTGAAGATGAATGCCCGAGATGTAGTAGAGAAGAAGCTGACCTATTACATGTTTTGGTCATGCCCGTAGCTTTAAGGGGTATCTGAGAATGTGGATAAGTTGGTCGGAGAGTTGTTTAATGTACATTTGGACATGAAGCCAAAAACGTGTATACTGGGATATCTGGGGGATTGTGACATTAATGCATCCATTCAATTGGGAATAGGCAAAATTTTGTATCATAAAAGAAAGTATTGCCAGGTTATGGCTCTCGCGCAGTCCGCCTGGGATTGAACCGATAGATACTTGACCACCATTCTAATGGAGAAAAGATACATATTAAGAGTGGTGTGGTTAAGAAATTTGGGGAGCAATGGGCAAAATGGATCAAGTGTACCCAGGTTGTTTCAGAGGCTCTCGCTGAAGAGGTGATATCTAATACATTTATGTTAGAGTAGAATACAGAAGGGCATATGAATGATATAATCTGAAGATAGAATGCATTAGTCAATATTGCAGAAACAAACATAGGAAAAGACATACCAGACAAGGGGAAGGGGGAGGGAAGGTTTTGGTAATTGGTTTACAATAACATTAAGGTTATACTATGATACAATACAAGTATGATTAGAACGATGTCTTGAAAATGGATGAATTTACAGTGATTTGTCAAACAAGCATGTAATATGTATTGCTGGGAAATTGTTATTGTCATAATAAAAAAATGGTTTGGATTAAAAAAAAAAGCTGCCAAAAAGTAAACGGAAGAACATTGCCAAGTAGAGTAAAACTAATCCCAGACTGCTCTTCAACTATATCAACCTACATGGTGAGCTGCAACATGTGCTACATGTCCACAGATAAACCAAAATAATCCAACTTCTCCTGCCAGAAGTGTAGACTACTGGCCCTTTTAGAAGACAAGGTGCAAGTTCTAGAAGAAATAATTGCAACTTTGAAACTCAAAGCATCTCTACTGGTCACAGAAGGTGAAGAAAGTGTCAAAATCTTCAAAAGCAAATTAATGGAAACATGTGACCAAAAAAGCAACAAGACCATGGATACATCACCAAAGACACAACTCAAAACTATACCAAGGCATTGTGGAGGATGAAGATGGCATACCTATTGATGAGGCACTACCAGCAGCAAAGAAGAAAAGAAAACACAGCAACACAAAGAAGTGACAACAAAGTACAGCCAAGAAGCAAAGAAGAGTGGTAGTGAGGGGAGACTAACAACGGAGCGTTGTGGTCATGGGGGATTCCCTGTTGAGAGGAACAGAGGCTGCTATCTGCAGACCTGATATAACCTCAAGAGAAATGTGTCGTATTCCAGGTGCAAAAATTAAAGATGTGTCTGACAGGATATCAGGACTCTTCAGACCTACAGATGACTACCCATTCCTGCTAATACATGTGGGGACAAATGACACCATAAGAAATGACCTGGAAACCATCTGCAGTGACTTTGAAAACTTAGGTAATAAAGTGAAAGAACTGGGGCACAGGTGGTCTCTTCCATCCTTCCAGTGGATGGCCATGGAACAAGGAGGTGGAAGAAGATTCTGCAGGTGAACAACTGGCTACGTTGATGGTCCCGTCAGCAAGGATTTGGATTTCTGGATCATGGAGCCAATGACCTATACGATGGACTACACCTTACAAAGACTGGAAAACATGTATTTGGAAGTCGCCTTGTTACACATCAGGAGAGCTTTAAACTTGAACAATGTGGGAATGGAAGCAGAACGCCAGAAAAGGCCATATACCTTACATACTATTGAGAACTCTGCAACAGACAAGGAAAATTGGAACTACAGACGCAGGAAAAGAAATATGATGTCATTGGAATCACTGAAACTTGGTGGGACAATACACATGATTGGAATACAAGGCTAGAAGGATACAACTTATCTGCTAGAAACAGACTTCATAAACAAGGAGGAGGTGTCACATTGTATGTTAGAAAAGCGTATATCTGCACAGAGATTGAAGCTTCAGAGACTGGAAGTTCTGTGGAAACTGCACACAGCAACCCCCAGAAGTGACAACAAGAAGTCCAGCTAAGAAGCTAAGAAGAGTGGTAGTGGTGGGAGACTCACTACTGCAGACCAGACATTAACGTAAGAGAAGTATGCTGCCTCCCAGGTGAAGATCAATGATGTGACTGATAGGATACCAAAGCTCATCAGTTCCAAGGATATCAACCCATTTCTTCTGATATGTGATGGCACCAATGACATGGCAGGAAGGACCTACCAACAATCTTAAGAGTTGGGGAAGAAAGTAAAGGAACAGGATGCTTATACTTTTTTTTTTTTTTCTTTCCAAAGAGCCTTAACTGAAAAAGAAAAAAAAAAAAAAATGTACAAGTTTTCTTGGGGGCAGGATTAGTTGTGTTTTTGAGTAACTTTATTTTTCAATACGTTGTATGTTACAATGAATCTAACACCATACGATTATGACAATATCAAATTTGTTTATTATATATATTTAAGTGGAAAGAAAAAAAAAAAAGATATTCAATTTGTATGTGTATGGTTAATAGGTATATAAAATTTTGAGATCTATAATGTGTTTTCATTTTGCTGTCAATTGAACTGTGCATGCTTTTTGCGTGGCAAGCTGATGCTTCAATACAGTTTTAGGGTATATAAAGATGATTTCATTGCATGTTTTAGCATTTTTTTTGTTTAGTTCCATTAACCAAACAAAGTAATTCTGGCCGAGAGTTTCCACACATCAACTTCATTAGCCATGACTGACCAGTGGTCCATAAACAGAAGTGCTAGTACAGTCTTCACTGACAGTGGATATTCTTTTGATTAGTTGAACTGGTGCAACATGATCGTTGCGACCATCTTACAAAGCAACGGATCTTGCTTTTTGAAAAACTGACTTGCATGGCAACACATGTAGTTTGTATTAAAAGTATAGTTTTTTTTTTACCTTTATAACTACTTTTCAACAGTGAAACCATGGGATGTGCACATAGCTTTAAAAATAATCATAAAGTAATCTGGATGGTTTTGAGGCTGATATCAGCAGAGCTGCACCACACTTTCTATTTTCATTTAGACTGGTACTATCTGTTAAAAAAGTGTTTGTCAGCCGCTGATCTTCTGGAGTAAGATTTTGTAGACTACACTTCCTATTACAGGTAGAAGTGCAGACCTTGTTCTAGGAAAAAAATTTTTTTGAAAGATTAAAATCGACTTAAGGCCGGGATCACACATGCAAGAAACACGGCCGAGTCTCACATGTGAGCTCCCGGCACTGCCGCCGGCACTCGGGAGCGGAGTGTACAATTGCAAGTATTTCTATGCAGCCGCTCGCTCCCGAGTGCCGGGAATTCACATGTGAGACTCGTCCATGTTTCTCATGTGTGTGATCCCAGCCTTATTTGTAGGCACAACGTTCACACAAGTTGTCTTACTTTTTCATGTAAGCTTGTGAGATTATTATAATTACTTATAGTTTCCCCACAAGATGACAAAATATTTCCATAATATATAACGTGGTAAGTAATAGAATACAGCAGCATATACTATGTAGTGTAGAGATGTGGCAGTGTATATAGTGCGAATTCCACACTATGCACAGGACCATAGTATATAAACATCTCTACACTATATATACACACAATTTAGTAATATAATTAAGAAAGCATTACACTACATAATATATTATGATGCATACATCATATAGGGAGAGACATACCACAAACGGCTGAATATATACATTGAAGTTACTGTACACACAATATATAGTTGATACTACATATTGACTATACACAATAATCACAGTATAACAATGCAATTAATATATGCAATATGTGCTATCAGGGCCAGCTCCAGGTTTTCGTGGGCCCTGGGTAAAAGTCTCAACGGGCCCTTTTAGCACATACCACACTTCATGATGCACAAATACGGCAGAGAAATATAGGTACAGTACAATGCCAAAGATCTCACTTTTTACATTACATGAGTGAAATCAATAGGTCAGAAACCAGACAGTATCGTCCTTTATACAGTATTATGGACACCACATAAGCCTCCATAGAGTATAATTAGCACCATATTGTTCCATACTATACATGATGGACCCCATAAAATGTGCTGTACAGTATGGATGTAGCAGAGGTGTACAGTCATGGCCAAAAGTTTTGAGAATGACACAAATATTAATTTTTACAAAGTCTACTGCTTCACTTTTTCTAATGGCAATTTGCATATACTCCAGAATGTTATAAAGAGTGATCAGCTTAACAGCAATTACTTGCAAAGTCAATATTTGGCTAGAAAATGAACTTTATCCCCCAAAACACATTTCAACATCATTGCAGCCCTGCCTTAAAAGGACTAGCTAACCTCTTTTCAGTGATTGCTCCAGTAACACAGGTGTGGGTGTTGATGAGGACATGGCTGGAGATCAATCTGTCATGATTAAGTAAGAATGAGACCACTGGACACTTTAAAAGGAGGCTGGTGCTTGGCATCATTGTTTCTCTTCTGTTAACCATGTTATCTCTAAAGAAACACGTGCAGTCATCATTGCAATGCACAAAAATGGCCTAACAGGGAAGAGTATCGCAGCTAGAAAGATTGCACCTCAGTCAATCTATCGCATCATCAAGAACTTCAAGGAGAAAGGTTCCATTGTTGCCAAAAAGGCTTCAGGGCGCCCAAGAAAGACCAGCAAGCGCCAGAACCGTCTCTTAAAAGTGTTTCAGCTGCGGGATCGGGCTACCAGCAGTGCAGAGCTTGCTCAGGAATGGCAGCAGGCAGGTGTGAGTGCATGTGCACGCACTGTGAGGCGGAGACTCTTGGAGCAAGGCCTGGTCTCAAGGAGGGCAGCAAAGAAGCCACTTCTCTCCAGAAAAACCATCATGGACAGACTGATATTCTGCAAAAGGTACAGGCAGTGGACTGCTGAGGACTGGGGTAAAGTTATTTTCTCTGATGAATCCCCTTTTCGATTGTTTGGGACATCAGGAAAATGCCTCATTCGGAGAAGACAAGGTGAGCGCTACCCCAGTCTTGTCTCATGCCAACTGTTAAGCATCCTGAAACCATTCATGTGTGGGGTTGCTTCTCAGCCAAGGGAATCGGCTCTCTCACAGTCTTGCCTAAAAACACAGCCATGAATAAAGAATGGTACCAGAATGTCCTCCAAGAGCAACTTCTCCCAACCCTCCAAGAGCAGTTTGGCGATCAACAATGCCTTTTCCAGCATGATGGAGCACCTTGCCATAAAGCAAAGGTGATAACTAAATGGCTCAGGGAACAAAACAGAGATTTTTGGTCCATGGCCTGGAAACTCCCAGATCTTAATCCCATTGAGAACTTGTGGTCAATCATCAAGAGAGGTGGACAAACAAAAACCTAAAAATTCTGACAAAAGAAAGCATTGATTGTGCAAGAATGGACTGCTATCAGTCAGGATTTGGTCCAGAAGTTGATTGAGAGCATGCCAGGGAGAATTGCAGAGGTCCTGAAGAAGAAGGGTCAACACTGCAAATATTGACTTGCTGCATTAACTCATTCTAACTGTCAATATAAGCTTTTGTTACACATATGTTTGCAATTATATTTCTGTCTGTGATAAAAACATCTGTCAAAACACACATAAAACCAGAGGGCAGCAGATCATGTGAAAATATAATATTTGTGTCATTCTCAAAACTTTTGGCCATGACTGTATATATTTACTATTCATTTAAAAAGTTGTAAATGTGTATTACACATGTAGCAGATATGATGCTAGTCAGTACTCACAGAAAAGTCATGAGGCAGGGTGATAAAACATGCTGGGATCAGATACCAAGAGAGCATGTTATAAACTAAAGGCTGGGTCTCACATAGCGATACACCAGCGATCCCGACAACGATCAGGATCGCTGGTGTGTCGCTACATTATCGCTGCTGAGCTGCCAAACAGGCAGCGATCAGTACAAGCGACACTGCGGGTAACATCGCTTAGTTACCCGCAGTGTACCTTGGATACCAGCGCCCTGATGCAGGGAGCTGGTAACCAAGGTACACATCGGGTTTCCAGGCGCTGCGCGGTGCCTGGCAACCCGCTGTGTACCTTGGTTACCAGCTCCCTGCTTCAAGGAGCTGGTATCCAAGGTACACAGCGGGTTTCTAGGCACAGCCCCGCGCCTGGAAACCCGCAGTGTACCTTGGTTACCAGCGGATCGCTGGTCTCCCGCCTGTCACACACAGCGATGCGTGCCTGTCAGCGGGAGACCAGCGATAAAAAAAAAACGTCCTGGCCTTTCAGCGACGATCAGCGATACCCGGCAGGGGGGCTGATCGTCGCTGAATGTCACACACAGCAATATCGCTGGTGAGCTCACTGCTGCGTCACAAAACTAGTGATATCGCTATGTGAGACGGGGGCTTAAAGGAAAAGACAAAGGCATAAATCAGGTCACTTTCAGGTATCAGAATACCGGGGAGATAGCAGATAAAAGCAAAGAAGCTAGGCAAACAGATAATCAAAACACAGTCCAAATACCTACCAGGCAGCAGAGCAGAGCACAGACCTCAGTCACCCAGAGAGCAGAAACTTCATTTGGCAAAGCTCTGTACTAAACAGCTCAGCTAATAGATGGGTAATGACAAGAACAAGGAGCACCTGAGGAGCACTCAGCACCTCCCAGTCTAAGATTGAAGGGCCGAGCTGTCAAAGCACCAACAGCTCAGCCTGCACATGGATGTATATTTATTTATTTTTTTACATGCAGTGTTTTAGGCTCCACATAGAAGAAAAAAAAAAAAAAAAGATAAGCACCAAAACCACACAGTTCAGCTGTGCCTTTAGACCACAGGGGGTACAGTTTTCATAAATTCACATCCACTTTGCTTGGGCAGTTAAACACAATTTGTTAAAAAAAAATAACAAAATATTGCAGTTTTTATGCTACATGTAAACAGGGTTTAAATTTGTAAGCAATAGTGGTTGTGATTCCATGAAGTCTCTGCCCCCCCAGAATGCAGAAGGTTTTGGTGCATATATTTCAACTTCATAGTCTTCTTCTGAACAAAAAAAAACAACACGCTTTTCCATTTTTAAGCACAGTATCAAAGCTTTTCTGTAGTATTAAAAAAATAAATAAAAAGCTCTACTTCACATTTGCACCAAAAACACTTGAAATACGGGGAAACAAATGAAACTAGCAAAAACACAATCAGAGAAGATTGTTATTGCGCTGTGCAGAAAAAAATTGCAATAAAATGCAATGAGGCGATGAAAACATCATATTTACCCCAAAATATAACATTACAAATGTCAGGTCAGCCTTAGGGTAAAAAAATAAAACTATCACACAGTCCCATATTATGAAACATTAAAACTCTAAGGTCTTGGGAAATGGCGACAGAAGCATTTTTATTTTTTTTTTAATTTACAAATTTTTTTCACCACCTAAATAAAATAAATAAATAAAAATGTACACGTTTGGTGTCTGCGTACTCAGACAGACCAGGAGAATCACGTCAAGGTCATTATTACTGTGTAATGAACGCTGTAAATAAAAAGCAGAAACAACTGAAATTGCACTTTATCATTTCAATGCACTTGGAATTTTTTTTTCAAGTTTTCCAGTACACTGCGGTAGAACGAATGGAGTTACTCAAAATTAAAACTCAATCAACAAAAAAGAAGCCTCCATTTGGTTATGTGGATGGAAAAATAATAGTTATGGCTCTTGGAAGAGAAGGAGGAAAAACTAAAATGAAAACAAAATGGAAAATAGCCAGGTCATGAAGGGTTAACCCCCTATCTAGTCTAGTATAGACAATCCAGTGCCTTTTTAAATTAAATCCTGATTTAGCCCCACAATATTCCTAAATTAATTTTCACTATTTTATACACCTACTGGTGGAATAAATGATTATGACACTGCAGTACCCTAAATGAAGATTGAATGGCTGACAATTCTATTTAACCTCTTAGGGCCTGTGCACACGTTGCAGATTTTTCCACACAGAATCCACACCTCTTGGCAAAAAACGCAGGTGCGGTTTTGACGCGGTTTTACACTAAGGGCTCATACTCACTTGAGCCGAATTCGGATGAAAATCAGATGAAAAAAAATCGGATACAAATCTGACCAATGTTAGTCAATGGGTCAGTTTTCATTTGCGATTTTTTTCTCATCAGATATTGGTGTGAGAAAAAAAATCGAAGCATGCTGCGATTTGATGCGATTTTGGCATGATAATCGCTAATGCAATAGATGGTTATATAAAAAAAACGCATGCAAATCGCATGTCAATTGCACATAATCGGACCATCCTGAAAACTGACCGATTTTTTTCCACCCAGTGAGTATGAGCCTTTATAATGGAATAGGTGTAAAACCACAGCGGAATCCACACTATGTGCACACGTTGCGGAATTGCCATGGAAATTTCCGCGGCAATTCCGCACCTCCCTGCTGCGGGAAATACGCATATTATAGGTATGCTTATTCCCGCTAAAAACTGCCGCCTATGCCGCATCAATAGTAAAAAGATCTAATGCAAAAATAAAAAAAAAAATAATGATATTCTCACCTTCCGGCGTCCTCGCAGCTTTCCTGCCTCACAGCGACGCTCCCGGCCAATCCCGTTCCCAGGCGTCCTTTGCGACAATCACCCCGATGACATAGCATCACGCGAGACCGCTATGTCATCTGGGGTGATCTCGCAATGCATTACTGGGAACGGGATTGGCCGGGAGCATTGCTGAGAGGCGGGAAAGCTGCGAGGGCCGCCGGAAGGTGAGAATATCATTATTTTTTATTTTAATTATTGTTTTTACATGGATATGGTACCAGGGAAGAGTCTCCTCTCCTCAAAAAAGAAGAGCATGCTGCTGATTCTCCCACGATGCGATTCCGCCGCGGGAAAACCCGCAGTATGTGCACAGCATTGCAGAATCCCATAGGACTTAATGAGTTGTATTGTGTAAGCAGTTTTGCCCCGGTTTCACGGCGTTTCCGCCACGAAAAACCGCGGCAAAACCGCTAGGAATCCGCATCGTGTGCACAGGCCCTAATATTGGTCCATGTCCTTTTCAAATTTGGTTTGTAACAATATGCTTAGATACAAGCTTTGCAGTATGATTTGTTGTCTCTTTATGTGAGTAATTTGTGATCATTCTGTAGTATTTACAATATTCTACAGTGAACTGCCATTGCTTGGTGGATTTACCTGTAAATAAATGATAGGATGTGAAGTTTAAGTTCACACTGCATTTTTTCAGTGTCTTTCTGCCGCAAAACATGATTTTTTTTTTAGGAGGAATGAAGGTGCAGAAAAAAAAAGCATGTTTTCCTGGATTTTTTACTGCATTTTGTGGTGGTTTGGGCATGCTAGTGTGTCGACCCGCCACCACAATTGTGGGTTACCAGGGCAATGGGGTACTCAGAGCCGAGCCCGTAGAAGTCTATGGGGTTGTCACAGGTAGCGGTGGCTCGGTCTGTGGCCCTGGCGGTCAGGCGTATGTTGGGGGAATATTTACAGGGGATAGATATATTTACAGTTCGTGACGCCACCTGTAGTCTCTGGTAATTTGTACCAGCGCTGCTGTAGATCTCTGAGGGGATGGTGAGGCAGCTAGATGTCGGGTCCCCTACAGGTGGGACTGATCCCTCAAAGTCTATGAAGTTAGTGAAGTCGGGTGCAGGTAAATAACACAGTCTCACACGGTCAGCGTCTTTCCATACCTTTACTTGTAAGATGTTCAGGCAGGTCCCAAGGAGGCTGATCCAAGGAGAGTGTATCTTGAGACAGCAGCTGGACAAGTTAGGGGCCTCCTTTACTTTCAACACAATGAGTACAACCAGCCTGAAGCGTAGTTCCCTCAATAACTCCAGCTAATCCATAGCTGTACTGCCCAGTCAGTTTTGTGTTAGGAGCCTTCCTGCGAGAGAGCTGAATTCCTATATTGCTGATCAGGCTCAAAGTCTTCACTCCCCCTGACCCCAGTTACGTACTGACTATAAGGGGCTGTTTGCCGCGACCTAAGGTCCGGTAAATCCCTGGTTTTCTTACCACTATGCTTGAAGCTAATAGTGATCCTTCGGTCCCCAGTGACCGGTTGCAATGTGCAGGACTTCTTCAATCCGAACGCACTTTTCCAATAAACTTTCCACTGTGCCTTTCGCCTTGTCCTCGCTGGTAGCATAAGCACTCACACTAGCATAAAGTCGGGTAGTCACTTCCTTCATTCACTTCCTTCAAAGTTAGTTACAGATGCTCAGTTATCACTAGGCAGGAGCACGTCTCTGAACCTTTCACTGTCCTTTAGACAGGTGACTGAAGTCTTTCTGCACTAAGCTTCTTCTTTCTTTCAATGTAGTCTGATGAGGTACAGCTCTGACTAGGCTAAGGTGAATTAGACCACCTGTACCAGCCTCCACGTTCTGAACTGATGATGAGTAGGCTGGACTCCTTCCTCCCTCCAGCTAAACTCCAGACGTCTGCTCTGTCCGAAGACAGGAAACACACTAAATCACTCAACAAACATACACCCTGACCACTCCCTCAAGTAAACTACACTACCCTAAGGGTGTGTCTAGTGTATGTTGAGTGAATGGGTATTTAGCATTAAACTGCTGTCTCGCCACACACTCTCCAGGGTACTGCGTGTGCCTAACACCAGGGCTACACATTCCCCCATGGTAAAAGACAGCACTCCCGGGCTGTAAAATACAAAAGAGACATTTTGTTTATGCATGAAAACATTAACAATAACATTAATTCGTCCCATCCGGGAGGTGAGGATATCTTGAACGTTGCAAACATTATAGAAAAATACAAATATTAAATAGCATTCAATAAATATACAGTATTCTTGTGAAGGACCCGCACCAAACCTTCAACGTGGGTCCTGGGTGGGCTGCAGGACATCCGAATGCAGACCTCACTCAGTGCCACACCACACGGGTTTTTGTATTCAGAGGTAGTTGTGCTGGTTTTTGTAAAACCAAGATAAGGCACCGAAGCGCAACTATGTACAAGTAAGTTCTGGGCTGGCACAGTCCTCAACCTCAAAGTCCATTGTAAAACCAAAGACACAGATATAATCTCACATTATTATAATAAAGTGCAAAACTTTTTCTGGTTACCCAGCCGGGCATTCTACGGTTAGCAAAATATATATGCATTATACTCTTCAACTTATGCAAAATTTTGTAAAACATTCTCAAACTTTCTACAATATTACTTATGGTAGACCCTATAGGGATCTCACCGATTCTTCTTTACTATTTATTCATTTACTTCTAATACACTTTCCACCCCGGGGGCTGGAACAATGCAATGGGCCCTAGATCCCAGGACTAACAAATCATGCGCTGCGATTAGGGTCTGGGTCGCCACAGTTCTCGTGCGAACCTCTAGGGGCGCAACGGGTACATTCTCCTCACGTGACACCGCTTGCGTTTCAATCACAGTTAACGATATGGACCGTGTCATGGATTGCGATTGAGACTGGGTCGCATGTTGCGATGAAGAAATTGCTTTAATTTGCGATGAACTTGCAGGGGGCGATGCTGGGGCACGGCCGGATACTGCTTGAGCTGAAGACGGGGACGCTGCGGTAGTGGTGACGTTACCTGCGTCTGGGACGGGGTCACGGACGATGGTGACGTTAAGGGCATACCATCCCTTCATTCCCCAATGCCGTGTGTACGTGACAATGTCTCCATTTACTAAGTCCCTCCCGGGATGGCCTTGCGGTAGGTGGGATTCTACGTCACGCCTGCTGACAAAGACCCCTGGGTAGAGGCCCGGTTCACGGATGAAGCCCCAGCCCTTCCGGAGCTGGAACTCAGTCACACACCCCTGCCGCCGCGGTTCCCTCAGGGTACCTTTCTCTCTCCGGACACTCTCTTTGTCCGCGATCAGCTCTGCATGTTGTCGCTGACGATTCCGCTGAGCTTCCCGCTCTTCCTCCTGCTGGCGTTTCTGCTTCTCCTCACGACGCTGCCACTCATATTCCCACTGGGCGGTATAGGCGACGTCATCCAGGCGCGCCATCTCGTCCCAGTCGACGTCTGGTAACGACGGACAGGACCCCTCCG
This sequence comes from Oophaga sylvatica, assembly GCA_033576555.1. NCBI lineage: Eukaryota > Metazoa > Chordata > Amphibia > Anura > Dendrobatidae > Oophaga > Oophaga sylvatica. The sequence goes on along the minus strand of JARQOD010001533.1, from coordinate 27,987 downwards.
GTGTCCCTGTCGGGGACCGATCATCTGCTGCGGCCTCCTGGCCGGGCGGGCGTTCCGGAACTGGCGATACCTCCTCAACCTCCTTCGCCTCCACCGCTTCACCGGTGGGATCAGGATTGGTACTTTCGGGGGCAGCCTCCGGTTGCTCCTTCGCCTTGGGCAGCAGAATCTTCGGTAACTGGAATCGTGGGGGGTCGTTGAGGGGAGAGATCACCGTGTCCCACAGCCTCCGCTGCTCCAGGGTACGCCGGCGTCTCTCGATCTCTTCAAAGCCAGGTTGGTACTGGACCATCTTCTTCAGGCGTGCATTTTCTTCTTGAATCTCTAGCAACGCCTGCTGCAGGTGCAGGACCACGGATAACTCCGGTGCTGGTGGCAGCTTGGCTGGGGCACGGGGCCTGCCTTCCTCCGCTTCCCTGCTCGGCTGCACACGTCCTGCTTCCATGATGTTCCAGAAGATTCTCTCTTCTTCCTGCAGAGACATCCGGTCTCTTCCGTGGAGGTGGGGTTTGCGTCTCCTCCTCCTCGCAGGGAAGGTGAAGAGGAGGCGGACCTCCTTTGCTGTAGGGCAGGATCGCATATTGTAATAGCACTTTGAGAGGGCAGGCATTTTCTTCGCGCCACAGGGGGGTAGACGCCCACGAAGGCACGCCCACCTTCTCCCAGCGCCTGAGGGCGCGAATATGGCGACAAAAATGGCGATTTTGGCGCCAAAAGTGCAAACAGTCCTTTTTTCACAAAAACAATTCCTTAGGCACACAGGGCTCGCAATTTTGCGAGTTTCGCATCCTGTTCGTGACACCAAAAGTTTTGTGTCGACCCGCCACCACAATTGTGGGTTACCAGGGCAATGGGGTACTCAGAGCCGAGCCCGTAGAAGTCTATGGGATTTGTCACAGGTAGCTGTGGCTCGGTCTGTGGCCCTGGCGGTCAGGCGTATGTTGGGGGAATATTTACAGGGGATAGATATATTTACAGTTCGTGACGCCACCTGTAGTCTCTGGTAATTTGTACCAGCGCTGCTGTAGATCTCTGAGGGGATGGTGAGGCAGCTAGATGTCGGGTCCCCTACAGGTGGGACTGGTCCCTCAAAGTCTATGAAGTTAGTGAAGTCGGGTGCAGGTAAATAACAGTCTCACACGGTCAGCGTCTTTCCATACCTTTACTTGTAAGATGTTCAGGCAGGTCCCAGGGAGGCTGATCCAAGGAGAGTGTATCTTGAGACAGCAGCTGGACAAGTTAGGGGCCTCCTTTACTTTCAACACAATGAGTACAACCAGCCTGAAGCGTAGTTCCCTCAATAACTCCAGCTAATCCATAGCTGTACTGCCCAGTCAGTTTTGTGTTAGGAGCCTTCCTGCGAGAGAGCTGAATTCCTATATTGCTGATCAGGCTCAAAGTCTTCACTCCCCCTGACCCCAGTTACGTACTGACTATAAGGGGCTGTTTGCCGCGACCTAAGGTCCGGTAAATCCCTGGTTTTCTTACCACTATGCTTGAAGCTAATAGTGATCCTTCGGTCCCCAGTGACCGGTTGCAATGTGCAGGACTTCTTCAATCCGAACGCACTTTTCCAATAAACTTTCCACTGTGCCTTTCGCCTTGTCCTCGCTGGTAGCATAAGCACTCACACTAGCATAAAGTCGGGTAGTCACTTCCTTCATTCACTTCCTTCAAAGTTAGTTACAGATGCTCAGTTATCACTAGGCAGGAGCACGTCTCTGAACCTTTCACTGTCCTTTAGACAGGTGACTGAAGTCTTTCTGCACTAAGCTTCTTCTTTCTTTCAATGTAGTCTGATGAGGTACAGCTCTGACTAGGCTAAGGTGAATTAGACCACCTGTACCAGCCTCCACGTTCTGAACTGATGATGAGTAGGCTGGACTCCTTCCTCCCTCCAGCTAAACTCCAGACGTCTGCTCTGTCCGAAGACAGGAAACACACTAAATCACTCAACAAACATACACCCTGACCACTCCCTCAAGTAAACTACACTACCCTAAGGGTGTGTCTAGTGTATGTTGAGTGAATGGGTATTTAGCATTAAACTGCTGTCTCGCCACACACTCTCCAGGGTACTGCGTGTGCCTAACACCAGGGCTACACACTAGATTTACTCAATCGCATGCTGATAAATTTTATTGGGAAAAAAGTCCCATTACATAGAATCACATTTTTGCACAAAAAAAAAAATCTGCAAAACATGAAACCTTTTCTTCAGCAAGTCAATGCGTGAACAATGCTGAAAAGACACTGAAAAAAATTGAAGTGACATGCTCTGTCCAAAAAACCATGCAAAGCACAATATACTGATGACAAAAAAAGGCCAATGTTTGTGAATGAAATTTCTGAAATCTCAGATTTTGCTGGTACTGTAAAAAGCAGCTGAAAATTACCATAAAAAAGTGCCACCAAAATGCCCAGTGTGAACTTAGACTTCAATTGATTAAATTGACTGCAGAATCAGAGTTCTATCCTAAAAAAATAAATAAAAAAAGAACTATCTTGTATGGAGGTCAGAGACCTGTGTCCCAGCATGTAGTGTGGGGTTAGGGTAATGGAGAGTCAGCCAACTATCTCTCCAGCCAAGGCAGGGTTAACAGGGTTATTTTATCAATAATTTAAGTTTTTGTACTGTCTTCTGAGCTAATGTAGCTTTTTTCTTGTTTTTCTTTTTCTCTTCATGTTTGCTGACTGCATTATTCAGAGCTCCAGAAGGAATATTTAACTAAATGAGGACCACTGCTGGTTTCTGGAGTTTTTTTTTTTTTTTAAGTTTTTTCTTTTTATTCTTATCGTCAGTTTATATTCTTAGTCCAAGGTCACACATGCGAGAAACTCGCAAGATTCTCGTGCGAGTCTCTCGCATGAACACCCGACCAGGAACGTGCAGCTGCATGTATTTCTATGGAGCGGCACGCTCCAGTCCGAGTGCCGCGCAGTGCGGTGTTCATGCGAGAGACTCGCACGAGAATTGTGCGACTATCGCCTGTGTGACCCAGGCCTTACAGCTAAGGACTGTTGCAGATGAGTGTGCATATATTTTGGATGCACTTTAATCAATTCCCATCCAAGTTAATAAACTCATTCTTGAAAGTATTTAAAAACCTAGTGTCATGAGTTCTTACAGTATGTTTCCACGTGGCAGATTCCCAACACTTTGGACGCAGCAGATACCCGGTCCACCCAAAGCTCTGCGGGCTTTGTACGTGCGGTGACTCCGCATGTCTTTATTGAACATGTATCGACCCGCCACCACAATTGTGGGTTACCAGGGCAATGGGGTACTCAGAGCCGAGCCCATGGAAGTCTATGGGGTTGTCACAGGTAGCGGTGGCTCGGTCTGTGGCCCTGGCGGTCTGGCGTATGTTGGGGGAATATTTACAGTTCGTGACGCCACCTGTAGTCTTCTGGTAATTTATACCAGCGCTGCTGTAGATCTCTGAGGGGATGGTGAGGCAGCTAGATGTCGGGTCCCCTACAGGTGGGACTGGTCCCTCAAAGTCTATGAAGTTAGTGAAGTCGGGTGCAGATAAATAACACAGTCTCACACGGTCAACGTCTTTCCATACCTTTACTTGTAAGATGTTCAGGCAGGTCCCAGGGAGGCTGATCCAAGGAGAATGTATTTCGAGATAGCAGCTGGACAAGTTAGGGGCCTCCTTTACTTTCAACACGATGAGTACAACCAGCCTGAAGCGTAGTTCCCTCTATAACTCCAGCTATTCCATAGCTGTACTGCCCAGTCAGTTTTGTGGTAGGAGCCTTCCTGTGAGAGAGCTGAATTCCTATCTTGTCGTGCACTGACTCAAAGTCTTCACTCCCCCTGACCCCAGTTACGTACTGACTATTTGGGGCTGTTTGCCGCGACCTAAGGTCCGGTAAATCTCTGGTTTTCTTACCACTATGCTTGAAGCTAATAGTGATCCTTCGGTCCCCAGTGACCGGATACAATGTGCAGGACTTCTTCAATCCAAAAGCACTTTTCAAATAATCTTTTCCACTGTGCCTTTCGCCTTGTCCTCGCTGGTAGCATAAACACTCACACTTGCAAAAAGTCATATAATCACTCCCTTCTTCTCTTCCTTTAGAGTTAGTTCCAGACTCTCAGTTATCCACTAGGCAGGAGCACGTCTCTGAACCTTTCACTGTCCTTGAGACAGGTGACTGAAGTATTTCTGTACTAAGCTCTTCTTTCTTAATCAGTGTCTTCAAGTGAGGTACAGCTCTGACCAGGCTGAGGTGATCTATATCTCGCCCTTACTGGCCTCCACTTGCTGAACTGCTGCTAGAACCAGGCTGGACTGCTTCCTCCCTCCAAGTCCCAGCTAGACTCCACACGTCTGCTCTGTCCGAGGACAGGAAACTGACTACTCTAATCACTCAACCAATACACACCGACCACTCCCTCACAAGTGACTACACTACCCTAAGGGTGTGTCTAGTGTATGTTGAGTGAATGGGTATTGAGCATTGAACTGCTATCTCTCCACACATTCTCCAGGGTACTGCGTGTGCCTAACACCAGGGCTACACATTCCCCCATGGTAAAAGACAGCACTCCCGGGCTGTAAAATACAAAGAGACAGTTTTGTTTATGCATGAAAACATCAACAATAAACATTAATTCGTCCCATCCGGGAGGTGAGGATGTCTTGAACGTTGCAAAACAATAACATTATAGAAAAATACAAAAGTATTAAGGCATCAAAACATTCAATAAATACACAGTATTCTTGTGAAGGACCCGCACCAAACCTTCAACGTGGGTCCTGGGTGGGCTGCAGGACATCCGAATGCAGACCTCACTCAGTGCCACACCACACGGGTTTGGTATTCAGAGGTAGTTGTGCTGGTTTTATGTAAAACCAAGATAAAGCACCGAAGCGCAACTATATACAAATAAGTTCTGGGCTGGCACAGTCCTCAACCTCTGAGTCCATTATTAGCAAAACGACACATATTATATCACATTATAATAATAATAAAGTGCAAAACTTTTTATCTGTTTACCCAGCCGGGCATTCTACTGTTAGCAATATATAAATATATTATATACTCATTTAACTTGTGCAAAAATTGGCAAACATTCTTAAACTTTTTACAACTTTACTTATGGTAGACCCCTATCTGGATCTCACCGGTTTTTTTTCTTTTACTGTTTAATTATTTCAAATACATTTTCCACCCCGGGGGCTGGAACAATGCGGTGATCCCTAGATCCCAGAACTAACAAGTCGTGACCTGCTATTGGGGTTTGAGTTGCCACAGTTCTTGTGCAAACCTCTAGGGGCGCAACGGGTACATTCTCCTTGCGAGACACCGATTGCGTTTCAATCTGAGTCACAGTTAACGATATGGATCGTGTCATGGATTGCGATGGAAATTGGGTCGCATGTTGCGATGTAGATGTTGCTTTCATTTGCGAGGAACCTGCAGGGGGCGATGCTGGGGCACGGCCGGATACTGCTTGAACTGGAGACGGGGACGCTGCGGTAGTGGTGACGTTACCTGCGTCGGGGACGGGGTCACGGACGATGGTGACGTTAAGGGCATACCATCCCTTCATTCCCCAGTGCCGTGTATACGTGACAATGTCTCCATTAACTAAGTCCCTCCCGGGATGGCCTTGCGGTAGGTGGGATTCTACGTCCCTGCGACTAACAAAGACCCCTGGGTAGAGGCCCGGTTCACGGATGAAGCCCCAGCCCTTCCGGAGCTGGAACTCAGTCACACACCCCTGCCGCCGCGGTTCCCTCAGGGTACCTTTCTCTCTCCGGACACTCTCCTTGTCCGCGATCAGCTCTGCATGTTGCCGCTGACGGTTCCGCTGAGCTTCCCGCTCTTCCTCCTGCTGGCGTTTCTGCTTCTCCTCACGACGCTGCCACTCACATTCCCACTGGGCGGTGTAGGCGACGTCATCCAGGCGCGCCATCTCGTCCCAGTCCACGTCTGGTAATGACGGACAGGACCCCTCCGGTGTCCCTGCCGGGGTTCGATCATCTGCTGCGGCCTCCTGGCCGGGCGGGAGTTCCAGAACTGGCGGTACCTCCTCAACCTCCTTCGCCTCCACCGCTTCACCGGTGGGATCAGGATTGGTACTTTCGGGGGCAGCCTCCGGTTGCTCCTTTGCCTTGGGCAGCAGAAGTTTTGGTAACTCCAGACGTAGGGGATCATCGAAGGGAGAGATCACCGCGTCCCACAGCCTCCGCTGCTCCAGGGTACGCCGGCGTCTCTCGATCTCTTCAAATCCAGGTTGTGGCAAAATCATCTTCTTCAGGCGTGCATTTTCTTCTTTTATTTCTAGCAACGCCTGCTGCAGGTGCAGGACCACGGATGACTCCGGTGCTGGTGGCAGCTTGGCTGGGGCACGGGGCCTGCCTTCCTCCGCTTCCCTGCTCGGCTGCACACGTCCTGCTTCCATGATGTTCCAGAAGATTCTTTCATCTTCCTCCAGAGACGTCCGGTCTCTTCCGTGGAGGCGGGGTTTGCGTCTCCTCCTCCTCGCAGGGAACGTGAAGAGGAGGCGGACCTCCTTTGCTGTAGGGCAGGATCGCATGTTGTAATAGCACTTTGAGAGGGCAGGCATTTTCTTCGCGCCACAGGGGGGTACACCCCACGAAGGTACGCCCACCTTCTTCTCCAGCGCCTGAGGGCGCGAATATGGCGACAAAGATGGCGATTTTTGGCGCCAAAAGTGCAAACAGTCCTTTTTCACAAAAACAATTCCATAGGCACACAGGGCTCGCAATTTTGCGAGTTTCGCATCCTGTTCGTGACGCCAAAATTTTGTGTCGACCCGCCACCACAATTGTGGGTTACCAGGGCAATGGGGTACTCAGAGCCGAGCCCATGGAAGTCTATGGGGTTGTCACAGGTAGCGGTGGCTCGGTCTGTGGCCCTGGCGGTCTGGCGTATGTTGGGGGAATATTTACAGGGGATAGATATATTTACAGTTCGTGACGCCACCTGTAGTCTTCTGGTAATTTATACCAGCGCTGCTGTAGATCTCTGAGGGGATGGTGAGGCAGCTAGATGTCGGGTCCCCTACAGGTGGGACTGGTCCCTCAAAGTCTATGAAGTTAGTGAAGTCGGGTGCAGATAAATAACACAGTCTCACACGGTCAACGTCTTTCCATACCTTTACTTGTAAGATGTTCAGGCAGGTCCCAGGGAGGCTGATCCAAGGAGAATGTATTTCGAGATAGCAGCTGGACAAGTTAGGGGCCTCCTTTACTTTCAACACGATGAGTACAACCAGCCTGAAGCGTAGTTCCCTCTATAACTCCAGCTATTCCATAGCTGTACCGCCCAGTCAGTTTTGTGGTAGGAGCCTTCCTGTGAGAGAGCTGAATTCCTATCTTGTCGTGCACTGACTCAAAGTCTTCACTCCCCCTGACCCCAGTTACGTACTGACTATTTGGGGCTGTTTGCCGCGACCTAAGGTCCGGTAAATCTCTGGTTTTCTTACCACTATGCTTGAAGCTAATAGTGATCCTTCGGTCCCCAGTGACCGGTTACAATGTGCAGGACTTCTTCAATCCAAAAGCACTTTTCAAATAATCTTTTCCACTGTGCCTTTCGCCTTGTCCTCGCTGGTAGCATAAACACTCACACTTGCAAAAAGTCATATAATCACTCCCTTCTTCTCTTCCTTTAGAGTTAGTTCCAGACTCTCAGTTATCCACTAGGCAGGAGCACGTCTCTGAACCTTTCACTGTCCTTGAGACAGGTGACTGAAGTATTTCTGTACTAAGCTCTTCTTTCTTAATCAGTGTCTTCAAGAGAGTACAGCTCTGACCAGGCTGAGGTGATCTATATCTCGCCCTTACTGGCCTCCACTTGCTGAACTGCTGCTAGAACCAGGCTGGACTGCTTCCTCCCTCCAAGTCCCAGCTAGACTCCACACGTCTGCTCTGTCCGAGGACAGGAAACTGACTACTCTAATCACTCAACCAATACACACCGACCACTCCCTCACAAGTGACTACACTACCCTAAGGGTGTGTCTAGTGTATGTTGAGTGAATGGGTATTGAGCATTGAACTGCTATCTCTCCACACATTCTCCAGGGTACTGCGTGTGCCTAACACCAGGGCTACACAAACACATGCAGAATCACCGCATCCTAAACATTGGACTGTTATTTATCTTGCGGAGATGGAGTGTCTCCGCAAGAGAAATTTACATGCTGCGGTTTGGAAAGACGCGCCGCATGTCCGTCTCCGCAGGTGTCGGTGGATGCATACTGGACATGGGATTCTTGAAATCCCACTCACTATGCTGTAACATCTTGATGCTGCGGATAGGACGCTGCTCAAGTACACAGCGTCTACAGAGACTGTTTGTTTTTTCGTCTAAAATGTGTCCACTTTTCTGCAGCTGTTGAAACAGACTGACACATTCACAAAAAAAACAAAAACAAACAAAAAAAAAAAAAGTGGAATTCATTTGAACTCCTTCATTCCTGTCATTGCAAGGTATGGTTCTATACAGGATTCAGACAAAACTCAACGGGCGCACTAAAGACAGTGTAAACAGGCCCTAATGTAAAACACAGGCATTAGACAAACTGCTGATCCTTATTATGGTGACATTACAACTATGTAACTATATATGCAGCACATATACACTTTTTAAGGCTATGTGCACACGTTGAGGAATGTTTGCAGAAATTTCCTGAGGAAAAAACGGACTTTCCCAGAAAAACCGCATGCGTTTTTATCGTGTTTCATGCGTTTTTACAGCAAATTTTTCCTGAGCATTCTAGGTCAATAATATAGCAGGAAATACGCAGATTTACTGCAAAATTAATGAACATGATACGTTTTTCACAGAAAAAACACACCATGTGCACAAAAATTGCGGAATTCATTCTCAATAGGATGCTTAATTCATGCGTTTAAGCGTTTTTGCCGTGAAAAAACGAGAAAAAAACCACAACGTGTGCACATAGCCTAAATCTAGAAACAGACTATGTACTGTAGATACAGTATACAGACAGTGTGTATAAGCACATATAAAAGTATATATCACACACACACAACCATTCAGTTTGTATACAGTACACTCAGTTTACTTACACAATATACTGCACACATGCACTACAATATACATACACATAATATGAATCGATCTTGAGAATTACACCATTTATACAGGACAGGGAAGTATACACAGCCCCACAATATAAACTACAATCGATCAGATACATAATATATACCATGGAAAGTGATAGAGTGGCGCTGTATACACTGTATATAGTGTAGAGATGTGGCAGTGTATATAGTGTGAATTCCACACTGTACACAGGACCATACTATATAAATATCTCTACACAATATACACCCCTTTAATGTAGCCAAGACAGCATTACACTATATAATATATTATGATGCATACATCACATAGGAGACACTGAGGCTGATGTACATACATCACATAGGAGACAACACGACAGCAGAATACATATCACATTGAAGATATATACAGACACTATATAGTTGATAATACATATTGACTATACACAGCAATCACAGTGTAACAATGCACCTGTAATATACACAATATGTATGTTATCAGGGCCAGCTTAAGGCTTTCATGCGCCCTGGGCAAAAGTCTCAGTGGGCCCTTTTAAGGGTATGTGCAGACGTTGCAGAATCTGCTGTGGAATTTTCCACTCAGATTTTGCTAAATCCGCAGGTAAAATGACCTGCGTTTTACCTGCGGATTTGCCGCGGTTTTTCCCAGCGTTTTGAGACCTGCGGATTCCTATTTAGAGCAGGTCTCAAAATGCTGCGGAACTGCACAAAAGGAATAACATGCTGCGGATTTAAATCCGCACCAAATCCGCAGCATGTGCACTGCGTTTTTTTATTTCCATTGAATATAATGGTACTGTACATCACTTGCAGTTCTGCTGCGGATCTGTAGCAGATTCCGCAACGTGTGCACAGACCCTAACAAATACCACACTTCATGATGTATAAATACGGCAGATAAATATAGGTATAGGACAATGCCAAAGATTTCATTTACTTTATATGAGTGAAATCAATTGGTCCAAAACCAGACAGTATCATCCTTTATACAGTATTATGACACCACATAATGCTCCATACAGAATAATGAGCCCCATATATTGTTCCATACTATACATGGACCCTATATAATGGAAATACAGTATAAGCTCCATATATTGGACCATACAGTATAGGCCCCATATACACAGTTGGCCAAAAAAGGTGTCTGATATATAATGGGCCCCATATACTGCTCTATATGTAATTAGCCTCATATACAATTGGTCCAAAATGATGTTTCATATATAATGGGCCCCATAGGATTAATGTGGATAATATGCCTTTTGCACCATTTTATTTTGACAGTCGTTGGAAAACAAACAAAAAAAAAATAAAAATATATGGCAGCAGCGGCCACGCCTGCGCAGTAGCGTCTATCGTATTCCTATAGATGCTTCTGCACAGATGCTGCCATTTTGCTAGGAAAAAGTAATTTGGCTTCATTAATCTATCATTTGCAGTGACTGCGCAGTACCATTGTTACGATAAATGCTACTGTGCAGGCGCCTCCGTCTTGATGGAGCCTAATTTTTTTCCTTTTACCAAAATGGCACCAGCCTTAAGTTTTTTTTTAAACCATATTCTATGCAGTATGTAAAATAAAGGGTAGGTCACTGAGGGATCAGTGACCTATCATCATAAGTCATACAGTTTCATAAGAAAGCAGAGCACAACACAACCTACCTACTCCCGAAGCACAAAAACCTCATTCACTAAAAACTACAAATAAGAGATTAAACAACCACAAGATGGATTTCATCACCCCAGTATCATGTTAATCAGTGTTTGCAGTTACTGAGCACAATCCTGCTGACAGGTTCCCTATAAGAGACGACACCAGGAAACCAAAAACCAGAGGGGTCAGGAATAGCTGCTCACTATAGATGTAGCACAGTTTTATGCGCATTATGGATGTAGCAGAGGTGTATATATTTACTATTGCTTTAAAAAGGAGTAGCTAGGCTATGTGCACACGTTGCGGAATGTTTGCAGAAATTTCCTGAGCAAAGCCGGACTTCCCAGAAAAATCACATGCGTTTTTATTGCGGTTTTGGTGCGTTTTTTGCCACAAATTTTTCCTGAACATTCTAGGTCAATAATATAGTGGGAAATACGCAGATTTACCGCAAAATTAATGATCATGATGCATTTTTTCATGGACAAAAACACACCATGCGCACAAAAATTGCAGAATTCATTCTAAATAATAGGATGCTTAATTCATACATTGTTTTAAGTGTTTTTGCCACGAAATAACCAAAAAAAACTGCAACGTGTGCACATAGCCTAAATTAGTATTACGCATGTAGCAGATATGATGCTGGTCAGTACTCATAGAAAAGTCATGAGGCAGGGTGATAAAACATTCCAGGATCAGATACCAAGAGAGTATGTTGTAAACTAAAGGAAAAGAAAGGGCATAAGTCAGGTCACTTTCAGGTGTCAGAATACCGGGGAGACAGCAGATAAAAGCAAAGGAGCTAGGCAAACAGGTAAAACACAGTCCAAACACCTACCAGGCAGCAGAGCAGAGTACAGACCTCAGTCACCCAGAGAGCAGAAACTTAATTTGGCAAAGCTCTGTACTAAACAGCTCAGCTAGTAGATGGGTAATGACAAGAACAAGGAGCACCTGAGGAGCACTCAGCACCTCCCAGTCTAAGATTGAACAGCCGAGCTGTCAATCAAAGCACCAACAGCTCAGCCTGCACATGGATGCAGCTTTTTATATGCAGTGTTTTATTCTCCACATAAAAAAAGTGAAAAAAAGCTGCAAACCCACACAGTTCAGCTGCGCCTTTAGACCGCAGGGGGTGCAGTTTTCATGAACTCACATCCATTTGCTTGGGCAGATAAACACAGCAGAATTTTTGTGCAAAAAAAAAAAGCAGAAATAATGCAGTTTTTATGCTACATGTAAACAGGGTTTAAATGTGTAAGCAATAGTGGATGTGATTCCACGAAATCTCTGCCCTCGCCCCCCCAGAGTTCAAAAGGCTTTGGCACATATTTTTCAACTTTATGTTCTTCTTCTGAAAAAAAATACATGAAAAAGCATGAAAAAACACGCTTTTCCATTTTTAAGCACAGAATCAAATCTTTTCTGTAGTATTAAAAAAACAATAAAAACTCCGCTTCACATTTGCACCAAAACACTTGAAATATGAGGGAAACACACACAAAAGAAACCAGCAAAAAACACAATAATCAGAGAAGATTGTTATTGCATTGTGTGGTGCAGAAAAAAAATTGCAATAAGATGTAATGAGGCGATAAAATCATCATATTTACCACAAAATTGTATCATAACAAATGTCAGGTCAGCCTGTAAAAAATAAGCCATCACACAGTCCCATATCACAAAACATTAAAACTCTAAGGTCTTGGGAAATGGCGACAGAAGCAATTTTTTTTTTTTACAAATTTACTAATTTTTTTCACCACTTAAGTAAAAAAAAATATATACACGTTTGGTGTCTGCGTACTCAGACAGACCTGGAGAATCACATGTCAAGGTCGTTATTACCATGAAATGAACGCTGGAAATAAAAAGCCAAAACAACTGTGACATTGCACTTTTTTTTCATTCCAATGCACTTGGAATTTTTTCCCATTTTCCAGTACATTGTGGTAGAATGAATGGTGTTATTCAAAATTACAACTCAGCCAACAAAAATAAGCCTCCATTCGGCTATGTGGATATAAAAATAACAAAGTTATGGCTCTAGGAAGAGAAGGAGGAAAAAAGTAAAATGAAAAAGACAAAACAAAATGGAAAATAGCCAGGTCATGAAGGGGTTAACCCGCTATCTAGTTTTTCCAAAAATTTCCCATCAATCACATTGAGAGTTGAACCACAATCCACAAATACCCGAAACTCCATTAATTCCTCCTCAACACCAGTGGCAGCAGAAAGAAAGACACCTTTATTGTTTAAACAAGCTATGCGGGCGACACTGACCTCATTTTTTTTTCCTCTTTATTCATTCGAAGCACACAGTTCTTAATGAAATGCTCAGATTTACCACAGTAGAAACACAAACCTTGAGCAAATCTGCGTTCTTTTTCCCAAGAGTAAGGTGCCATTGCTCCAATTTCCATCGACTTTGCAATGTCAGTACATTCCTTCTCCAAACCTGAAGCTGACAAAGCAGACTTACTCTCATTAACCCTTGCACGCAGTCTCCTATCCACCCGTATGGCCAATTGCATAGCCTCTTGCAAGTTACCAGGTATAGGATAAGCAATCAGCAAATCTTTAACCCTTTCACTTAATCCTGCAAGAAATAAACTTTTCAAAGCTGAATCGTTCCAGCCCACCTGCGTGGACCACCTACGGAAGTGAGTACAATATTTTTCCACATTACCCGATCCCTGTCTCAAACGTCTCAACTCTGTTTCAGCTGATGAAACACGATCCGGATCGTCATACAACAACCCCAAAGCAGAAAAAAAACCATCCACTGATCCAAAGCATGGATCACTAGGCTGCAGAGAAAAGGCCCAGTCCTGAGGTTCTTTGCGCAAAAGTGACATTATAAACCCTATGCGCTGTGATTCATCACCAGAGGATCTGGGTCTCAAACGAAAATACAACAAGCAAGCATTTTTAAAAGAAAAAAAATCTTGTTATTCACCAAAAAATAAATCAGGCAAACGTACCTTTGGCTCCACGAAATGTGCTCCAGAACAACTACTCACGTGTTGCTGGATTTCAGCCACCTCCAGAGAGAGACCCTGCAGGCGTTCAGCCAAATCCCGAACCGACACCATGATGGAAAACAGAAAATCTTTCCTTAGAGATTTTTTTATTTTTTTTATTTCTTAGCTGGACTTACTGTTATGATCTGCTACAAGCACTAAGGAAAGGTGGGAATTCTGTCCCTACAATAGGACTGAGCTGGATCCCTACGATGTAACGGGGAACCTGATCCTGCGACCAGACCCGCTAAAGTCCTCAGCTAGTCTGAACAAAGACCTATAGTTGCGAGGGAGGAATCCCTACAAGATCTAGGGACTGGGTGAAAAGGTGGACACCTCCTAACAGAAAGTGTAGCAGGGAATATGTGTCGACCCGCCACCACAATTGTGGGTTACCAGGGCAATGGGGTACTCAGAGCCGAGCCCATGGAAGTCTATGGGGATTTTGTCACAGGTAGCTGTGGCTCGGTCTGTGGCCCTGGCGGTCTGGCGTATGTTGGGGGAATATTTACAGGGGATAGATTTATATACAGTTCGTGACGCCACCTGTAGTCTTCTGGTAATTAGTACCAGCGCTGCTGTAGATCTCTGAGGGGATGGTGAGGCAGCTAGATGTCGGGTCCCCTACAGGTGGGACTGGTCCCTCAAAGTCTATGGAGTTGGTGAAGTCGAGTGCAGATAAAGAACACAGTCTCACACAGTCAGCGTCTTTCCATACCTTTACTTGTAAGATGTTCAGGCAGGTCCCAGGGAGGCTGATCCAAGGAGAGTGTATCTTGAGACAGCAGCTGGACAAGTTAGGGGCCTCCTTTACTCCCAATACAATGAGTACAACTAGCCTGAAGCGTAGTTCCCTCAATAACTCCAGCTAATCTATAGCTGTACCGCCCAGTCAGCTTTGTGTCAGGAGCCTTCCTGCGAGAGAGCTGAATTCTTATTTTGTCGTGCACTGACTCAAAAGTCTTCACTCCCCCTGACCCCAGTTACGTACTGACTATATGGGGCTTGTTTGCGCCGCGACCTAAGGTCCGGTAAATTCCTGGTTTTCTTACCACTATGCTTGTAACAATAGTGATCCTTCGGTCCCCAGTGACCGGTTGCAATGTGCAGGACTTCTTCAATCCGTAAGCACTATTCCAATAAACCACTGTGCCTTTCGCCTTGTCCTCGCTGGTAACATAAGCACTCACACTAGCCAAGGGTCGAGCAGTCACTTCTTTCTTTTCCTTCACTTCAAAGTTAGTTACAGATGCTCAGTTATCAATAGGCAGGAGCACGTCTCTGAACCTTACACCGTCCTTTAGACAGGATACTGAAGACTTTCTGCACTAAACTTCTTCTTTCCTTCCAGTGTATGCTGATGAGGTACAGCTCTGACTAGGCTGAGGTGAATTAAACCACCTGTACTAGACTCCACTTTCCGAACTGATGATAGAGCAATCTGGACTGCTTCCTCCCTCCAGACGTCTTCTCTCTCTCAAGTCAGGAACTAAACTGACTAAATCACTCTAACACATACGCCTTGACCACTCCCTCAAGAGTAAACTCCACTACCCTAAGGGTGTGTCTAGTATATGTTGAGTGAATGAATATTTAGCATTAAACTGCTGTCTCGCCACACACTCTCCAGGGTACTGCGTGTGCCTAACACCAGGGCTACACATTCCCCCATGGTAAAAGACAGCACTCCCGGGCTGTAAAATATAAAGAGACATTTTGTTTATGCAAGAAACATTAAACAGTTAACATTGGTTCGTCCCATCCGGGAGGTGAGGATATCTTGAACGTTGCAAACATTATAGAAATACAAATATTAAATATCATTCAATAAATATACAATATACTTGTGAAGGACCCGCACCAAACCTTCAACGTAGGTCCTGGGTGGGCTGCAGGACATCCAATTGCAGACCTCACTCAGTGCCACACCACACGGGTTTTGTTTTCAGAGGTAGTTGTACTGGTTTATGTAAAACCAAGAGAAAGCACCGAAGCGCAACTATGTACAAGTAAGTTCTGGGTTGGCATAGTCCTCAACCTCAAAGTCCATTGTAAAACCAAAGACATATTATATAATATCACATAATACGAAAGTGCAACTTTTCTGGTTACTGTTTATCATTTACCCAGCCGGGCATTCTACAGTTAGAAATATATATATTCACTATATAATTTGTGCAAAACTTTATAAAACATTTCAAACTTTTTTTTTACTTTTGGTAGACCCGATAGGGATCTCACCACTTTTTCCTCACTATCTATTCATTTTCAAATAATACACTTTCCACCCCGGGGGCTGGAACAATGCAATGGGCCCTAGATCCCAGGACTAGCAAATCATGTGCTGCGATTAGGGTCTGGGTCGCCACAGTTCTGGTGCGAACCTCTAGGGGCGCAACGGGTACATTTTCTTCACGTGACACCGATTGCGTTTCAATCACAGTTAGCGATATGGACCGCGTCATGGATTGCGATTGAGACTGGGTCGCATGTTGCGATGAAGATATAACTTTCTTTTGCGATGAACTCTGGGTCGCTAGTTGCGATGAATTTGCAGGGGGCGATGCTGGGGCACGGCCGGATTCTGCTTGAGCTGGAGACGGGGACGCTGCGGTAATGGTGACGGTACCTGCGTCTGGGACGGGGTCACGGACGATGGTGACGTTAAGGGCATACCATCCCTTCATTCCCCAATGCCGTGTGTACGTGACAATGTCTCCATTGGCTAAGTCCCTCCCGGGATGGCCTTGCGGTAGGTGAGATTCTACGTCACGCCTGCTGACAAAGACCCCTGGGTAGAGGCCCGGTTCACGGATAAAGCCCCAGCCCTTCCGGAGCTGGAACTCAGTCACACACCCCTGCCGCCGCGGTTCCCTCAGGGTACCTTTATCTCTCCGGACACTCTCTTTGTCCGCGATCAGCTCTGCATATTGTTGCTGACGGTTCCGCTGAGCTTCCCGCTCTTCCTCCTGCTGGCGTTTCTTCTTCTCCTCACGACTCTGCCATTCCTGTTCCCACTGGGCGGTATAGGCGACGTCATCCAGGCGCGCCATTTCGTCCCAGTCCACATCTGGTAGTGACGGACAGGACCCCTCCGGTGTCCTGCCGGGGACCGATCATCTGCTGCGGCCTCTTGGCCGGGCGGGCGTTCCGGGATTGGCTGTACCTCCTCAACCTCCTTCGCTTCCACCGCTTCACCGGTGGGATCGGGATCGGTACTTTCGGGGGCAGCCTCCGGTTGCTCCTTCGCCTTGGGCAGCAGACTCTTCGGTATCTGGAATCGTGGGGGGTCGTTGAGGGGAGAGATCACCGTGTCCCACAGCCTCCGCTGCTCCAGGGTACGCCGGCGTCTCTCGATCTCTTCAAATCCAGGTTGGTGCTGGACCATCTTCTTCAGGCGTGCATTTTCTTCTCGAATCTCTAGCAACGCCTGCTGCAGGTGCAGGACCACGGATAACTCCGGTGCTGGTGGCAGCTTGGCTGGGGCACTGGGCCTGCCTTCCTCCGCTTCCCAGCTCGGCTGCACACGTCCTGCTTCCATGATGTTCCAGAAGATTCTTTCTTCTTTCTGCGGAGACATCCGGTCTCTTCCGTGGAGGTGGGGTTTGCGTCTCCTCCTCCTCGCAGGGAAGGTGAAGAGGAGGCGGACCTCCTTTGCTGTAGGGCAGGATCGCATGTTGTAATAGCACTTTGAGAGGGCAGGCATTTTCTTCGCGCCACAGGGGGGTAGACGCCCACGAAGGTACGCCCACCTTCTTCTCCAGCGCCTGAGGGCGCGAATATGGCGACAAAATGGCGATTTTGGCGCCAAAAGTGCAAACAGTCCTTTTTCACAAAAACAATTCCTTAGGCACATAGGGCTCGCAATTCTGCGAGTTTCGCATCCTGTTCGTGACGCCAAATTTTTGTGTCGACCCGCCACCACAATTGTGGGTTACCAGGGCAATGGGGTACTCAGAGCCGAGCCCATGGAAGTCTATGGGGATTTTGTCACAGGTAGCTGTGGCTCGGTCTGTGGCCTGGCGGTCTGGCGTATGTTGGGGGAATATTTACAGGGGATAGATTTATATACAGTTCGTGACGCCACCTGTAGTCTTCTGGTAATTAGTACCAGCGCTGCTGTAGATCTCTGAGGGGATGGTGAGGCAGCTAGATGTCGGGTCCCCTACAGGTGGGACTGGTCCCTCAAAGTCTATGGAGTTGGTGAAGTCGAGTGCAGATAAAGAACACAGTCTCACACAGTCAGCGTCTTTCCATACCTTTACTTGTAAGATGTTCAGGCAGGTCCCAGGGAGGCTGATCCAAGGAGAGTTTATCTTGAGGACAGCAGCTGGACAAGTTAGGGGCCTCCTTTACTCCCAATACAATGAGTACAACTAGCTGAAGCGTAGTTCCCTCAATAACTCCAGCTAATTATAGCTGTACCGCCCAGTCAGCTTTGTGTCAGGAGCCTTCCTGCGAGAGAGCTGAATTCTTATTTTGTCGTGCACTGACTCAAAAGTCTTCACTCCCCTGACCCAGTTACGTATGACTATATGGGGCTTGTTTGCGCCGCGACCTAAGGTCCGGTAAATTCCTGGTTTTCTTACCACTATGCTTGTAACAATAGTGATCCTTCGGTCCCCAGTGACCGGTTTTCAATGTGCAGGACTTCTTCAATCCGTAAGCACTATTCCAATAAACCACTGTGCCTTTCGCCTTGTCCTCGCTGGTAACATAAGCATCACATAGCCAAGGGTCGAGCAGTCATTCTTTCTTTTCCTTCACTTCAAAGTTAGTTACAGATGCTCAGTTATCAATAGGCAGGAGCACGTCTCTGAACCTTACACCGTCCTTTAGACAGGATACTGAAGACTTTCTGCACTAAACTTCTTCTTTCCTTCCAGTGTATGCTGATGAGGTACAGCTCTGACTAGGTGAGGTGAATTAAACCACCTGTATAGACTCCACTTTCCGAACTGATGATAGAGCAATCTGGACTGCTTTCCTCCCTCCAGACGTCTTCTCTCTCTCAAGTCAGGAACTAAAATGACTAAATCACTCTAACACATACGCCTTGACCACTCCTCAAGAGTAAACTCCACTACCCTAAGGGTGTGTCTAGTATATGTTGAGTGAATGAATATTTAGCATTAAACTGCTGTCTGCCACACACTCTCAGGGTACTGCGTGTGCCTAACACCAGGGCTACACAAATATAAACAGAAAACAAATACTAAGAGATCCTAAGATCAAGCAAAACTGACAGAGTAAGGCACCTAAGCACCCAGCTAGCTTAAGAGTAGATAATACAATGAAGTCCAGCAAAGCAGAAGGGTGGAGCCAGACTAAATAGGGTAAAAGGTCATGTGACCAGTAGTGTTGGAGCGATACGATACTGCAAATATCGGGTATCGGCCGATATTAGCTGTATCGGACTTTCGATTCCGAGTTCCGATATTGTCGTTTTATCGGATACCGGAATCGGAATTGTCACTGTCACTGTGAGTGCCCGTCGGTCGGGTCTGTAGGAGTCAGCGGACTTACCTGGCAGGAAGATCTCCGGCGGTCACGGCCTGGACTGCTTCATGGCGCCATCATTCTTTCCCCGGCGGTCACATGCAGTTTCTCGCGATAACTGCAGTGACTGCTGGGTAATCCCGGCCGTAAAGCAGTCAGTCGATGACGTCACCGCCGGGGGAAGCAGGTAATCAGCTGTGCTGCGTCGCGATGACAGGCTCTGCCTGTCATTGCGATGTAGCAGAGCAGGATCGTCGTGGGACAGTCGTTATATGGACTGCGTCGGAAGGTGGTTACTGTTGGTTTGTTTTTTTTTATTTTTTTACAGGAGATCGATGGCGTCGCAGGAATGAGAGTATAATAAAATGAATAAAAAACTGTGTTGTCTCTTTTATTTCATTAAAAGACTTTTTTCTTGCTTTGTCTTTTTTTTATACATTTAAAAACTTTGGGATTAATAATGGATCGGTGTCTTATTGACGCCTATCCATTTTTTAACCGGGCTTATTGTCACCGTGCAATCAACGGTGACATTAACCCCTTATTACCCCACTTGCCACGCTACAGGGCAGTGGGAAGAGCCGGGTAAAGTGCCACAATTGGCACATCTTTTGATGCGCCAAATGTGGGGCTGCTGTAGCCTGGTATTATCAGGCTGTTGGGGCCAAAATCCATGGGCCTTGACAGTCTTTTAATACCAGGCGCAGCAGTCTGCATTTTACTTGGCTGGTTAACAAAAATAGGGGGACCCTACGCCGTTTTTTTTTCGAGGGGATCCCCTATTTTGTTAAACCAGCCAAGATAGCAGATGCTGTGGCCGGTATTATCAGGTGGCAAGGTCCATGGATCTTGGCTCCTTACAGCCTGAAAAACCAGGCCTCAGCAGTCTGCTTCATTTGGCTGGTTAACAAAAATAGGGGGGACCCCACGCCAAATTTTTTAGACGGGATCCCCTATTTTTGTTAACCAGCAAAGATAAGCAGACTGCTGTGGCCTGGTATTATCAGGTGGCAAGCAGGGTCGGACTGAGCCACCGGAGAAACCTCCGGTGGGCCCCAGCTCCTGCGTGGTGGGCCCTGATTTGAAAGGATAGGTCGCGGGGCAGAGGGGGCGGTGGCCCGGGCCCCGCGCTTGAGGGGCCCACCCGGAGCTACGCTACAGTAACTGTATCGGCGTGCACAGCACGCCGATACAGTTACATTCTGCGGCAGAGCAGGGAGGAATCGATCTTCCTGCTCTGCCCCCCAGAAGCTATGGGGCCTGAACAGGCGTTGGGGGGGCCCGGTGCCAGCAGTGGGCCCCCACCCGTCATCGGAGGGTCAGCTGTATCGGCATCCAGCCGATACAGCTGACCGCATAGAAAGAGAAGGAGCGAGCGCTCCTTCTCTTCCATAATCCCCCTCTCAGCGTCTGACAGAGGGCGCGATGACATCACCTGCCGGCGCCCGCTGTCAGACGTGAGAGGGAGAACAGTGAGCAGCACAGGAGCCGGGAGGTGAGTATTGTTTTTTTTTTTTTTAATGGGGGTGCATTATACTACAGAGGCTGTTATGGGGGCTGCATTATACTACAGAGGCTCATATTGGGGTGCATTATACTACAGAGATCCCTATGGGGATGCATTATACTACAGAGGCTGGCCTATGGGGGTGCATTATAATATAGCGGCTGCCTATGGTGGTGCATTATATTTAGACTCTGCCTATGGGGGTTTATTATAATATAGAGGCTGCCTATGGGGGTGCATTATATATATTGAGGACTATTGGTGTATTATGCTGTATGGATGTATCTAGGGGCCATCATACAGTGTTGGACCCCTTAAATATTTGGGGGACATTAAGGGGTCAGTATATATCCAGTGAGGGCATTTTTCTGTGTATAGGGGAGATGTACAGGGGGAGACTTGGGACATTATTAAATGTAAAGTGGACACTTATTGTTATAGGGGAACTCGGGTTACTGTGACTGTCAAAGGGGCACACACAGGGCATTATTACAGTCTAGGGGACAAATGTGGTCATGTTTTCTAGGGCACTTGCACCCGGCATTACTATATTCTAGAGGGGTGCTTTAAAATTTAGAGGTCACACAGAACCCAACAGCAGGTGCAGTAATTTGGGACACATACGGCAGCAGCAGCAGCTCAGTATTGGGGTATCACGTGCAGTAATAGGGAACATACGGCAGCAGCGGCTCAGTATTGGGGTATCAGGTGCAGAAATAGGGACACATATGGCAGCAGGGCTCAGTATTGGGGGTATCAGCAGGATGAGGAGTTTGTGCAGGTTGAGAATAGTCCAAATTGGTGACCAAGACAGTGCTAAAATATGAGAAGTGAAATGTGTCTTTGTTGTAATCTCTGCAGTCGAGTCCTGGCTGGAAAAGTCGTATGTCGGTCTGGGCAGATGAAAAGAAATGAAAAGTGAACAATTCCATTAGAAAGAACATCAGCGGTAAGTCATTATCTGTACCTGTGCTGTAATTCTATTATATGTCTGTAGGACTGGTATTATTTACCACAGACCTATTGGGGTAATATCAATATTGGTCTTTTTATTATAGATTATTTTTGGCAACAGGCAGGTAATTTGCTGAGGTTCTCTGATTAGGGGCCCACTCAGAGGTTTCGCCCCCACTAAACCAAAACCCTAGCTACGCCTCTGGCTCTCTCTCTAGTCTTTCTTTCTCTCTCTAGTCTTTCTCGTCTCTGTCTTTCCTTCTCGCTCTCTGTTCTTTTTTCTCTCTGTTCTTTCTTTCTCTCTCTCTTTTCTTTCTTTCCTCTCTTTCTTTCTCTGTTTGTTCTTTCTCTCCGCTGCTCTTTCTTTCTTTTCCTCAGTACCAGCCACTGTGCCCTCATTACCAGTCAGTGTGATCAGCGTGCTAAATGGGTACGCTTGGGGCCAGGATATGGGGTGTGATTAGCTGTTAAATGGGTGTGGTCGGGGCGTGGCCTAAAATTTGCAGCGACGCCCTACGCGCGCCCGCAGCCTTTAACCCTCTTTCTGTCTTCAAAAATTTGGGAGGTATGCTGTATGACCTCACTACAACTTCTGGCCATGCTCATGATGAGCGCGACGGGATGGTCTCCTGAGGGATCTCCTCCACACCTGGACTAAAGCATCCACCAACTCCTGGACAGTCTGTGGTGCAACGTGGCATGGCTAAAATTTGCTGCAGCAGGCACAGCGTGCCACAGCCTTTGTCCCTCTTTCCCTTCTTCAAAGGTTGGGAAGTATTGATGGTGGGCCCCAAGAATATTTTTTTCTCTGGTGGGCCCAAGGTACTCCAGTCCGACGCTGCTGGCAAGGTCCATGGATATTGGTCTTTAACAGCCTTAAATACCATGCCTCAGCAGCAGGGGGTACATAGAAATCATGGGGGCCCCATAGCAAAAGTCTGAATGGGCCCCCCCCCCAAAAAAAAAACCCAGAGCCATTGTAAATGTAAAGTGCCAGCACAGTGAGGGGACCATTAAACAAAAAAATGTATTATGCCCCATAGATTGTGCCCATAGATGCTCCATAGTATAGGCCCTTATGCTGCCGCAGCTGCCTGCAACCAAAAAAAAAAAAAAAAGACATACTCACCTTTCGTCGTGGGGGCCAGGTGCCGGTGTCCTGAGCAGGGGGTGACACCAGGTGCGATGTCACCGCTCGCTCAGGGCCACGGCACTGAGTATTTACCTGTCCTCTCTCCACTGCTGAGTGCCGCTGTCTTCGGGGTCCTCCAGCAGTGAACGATCAGGCAGAGGGCGCGGCGGCACTAACGACGTCATCACGCCCTCTGACTGAACATTGCAGCAAGAGGACGCGAGCAACGGTGGAACGGGGACAGGTAAATATCCCTTATACTCACCCTTCCGCCGGCGCGGTCTGTGCAGCCCCTGCTCTTCTCCCACGGTCTCCGCGCCAGTGTTCAGCGGTCACGCGGGACAGCTCA
The DNA here is from genome assembly GCA_033576555.1 of Oophaga sylvatica. Lineage (NCBI taxonomy): Eukaryota > Metazoa > Chordata > Amphibia > Anura > Dendrobatidae > Oophaga > Oophaga sylvatica. The sequence continues at coordinate 4,762 of JARQOD010001533.1, read as the reverse complement.
TTAAAGTCAGAATATGTGCGTATTCATGACTGGTAATGAGCGGTACCACCTGACCGCTGAACACAGGCGTTGGAGGACGTGGGAGAAGAGCAGGGGCTGCAGAACCGCACCAGGAGGGGTGAGTTTATAGAGAGCTGCGCTCCCCCTCCCCCGCCGACCCCCTGGTAGTACTGTGTCAGCACAGCTACCCGACCGTCGAGGGCCCCCTCACTGTCCGGGCCCATAGCAGCTGCTTGGTCTGCTTCATTCACGGTAAGCCACTGCTCAGCAGTCTGTTCATCACGGCTGGTTAACAAAAATAGTGGGGACCCGACGCATTTTTTTTTCGAAGGGAACCCCTTTTTTTGTTAATCAGTTCCCTCACGTCACTGATTGTTCCCTGGCTGACCTGAAGTGAAAGTGGAAGCAATCAATTAAGCTTTCCACTTCCTTCCTGTCAGCCAGGAGAGGAACTCATTCATTTGGGGGTTTACTGTGAGGCTGCCGCATTAGCTGCGGTCCCTGCAGTAAACATTAACCCTTTCTGAAGGATTACCGTGGCACCTGACTGTGCATGGGATAGGTAAGAATAATTTTGCTTTTTTATTTTATTTTTATTACAGGAAATGGTTTTGCAGTCAAATAAAAGATGGTCAAAAACATGTGTCTTTATTTCATTTAAAAAGATTTTTAATTAAAGTGTGTTTTGTTTTATTTTTTTTCATGCAATAGGATTAAAATTGATGTTTGTTAATTGACAGTTCAATTATTAACCTGTCTTAAGGTCACCTTTCAATTGCAAGGTGGCTTTAACCCCATATTAACCATTTGCCACCGCTACAGGGGGAATGGGAATAGGGGAAAGTGCCAGAAGGGCGAATCTAATTATGATTTGTCTTTTTGGGGTGTCTGGGGGCAGATGTTAGGCCAGGGGGGGGCCAAAAAATAATGGTCCCTCTCTGGGTATTATTTCTGCCCCATTCGTGGCTTTGTCTGTTGGGTTTCGAAAATAGGGCGGGAGCCCCCGCTTTTTTTTAAAAAAAATTTTACACCTCATATATAAATAATACATGTCATTGATTTGTGACACATATATATAAAATATATTTTATATTTATATTCATACATTTTTACCTTTGTATAATAGCCGCTAATTCAATTGCCGGTTTTGTGAAAAATGCAGAAAACCGACTGAAATGACACTTGGTGTAATAGGGTTAACCTGTCCTTTGCTATCTGATTTGCACAAACAATTACATCAGTTATGTGTAAAAATTTCCCCACCTGTAGGGGTTAATTAAAGGTGTAAATTCGTAGCAAAAAAGTCGTTTTTTTTTTTCAACGAATTTCAACTTTAATTAACCCCTACAGGGTGTGAAATTTTGCACACTAGCGATGTAATTGTTTGTGCAAATCAGATAGCAAACGACGAAAAGACATGGTTAACCCTATGTACACCAAGTGTATTTCATGTCGGGGTGCTTCTGTCTTTTCCAGAAGGGCTTTCCCCGGCATTGAATCAGAGGTATTTACTAGTAGAAGTGTATAAACTATACATATATGTTATATATATGTAAAGACATGTATATTATCTTTTATGTATTCTTTGTGGATATTTTGTGTTTACAAGGAAAGAAAGTGTTTTTTTAGTTGAATATTTTGTTCCATAGCTTACATGGGACTTCGGTATCGGAATCGGGATATCGCCGATATTTAGTGATTCGGCGTTTCCCATTCGTCCGATATTTTTGGATTCGGAAAGTATCGCTAACTTACTGACCCGCAAACTGAAACAAAATCTAACAAGAGGGTTCTAACACTGGGGGGTTTTGGGGAAGCTTTGTGTAAATGGGTATTGGGCCTGGTTTTTGAATTGATTTATCATTTTTACATGCCCTACGGCTAGGGTCAGGGTTAACGGGGTTTTATCATCCCCTTTTTGTGATACAAAAGGGGGCTAGCACGGGGTGCCATGTCCCCCTTCTATATGTGATGTATGGAGCACTTGGCCAAATGCTAAGAAAAAATATGACATTCAGGGGCTCACGTGGGGTCCAGAACTTATAAAAATGGATTGTACGCGACGATCTATCTTCGTTCCAAACCGCAATTCCATTCCCTCCATAATGAAGGAATTCGACAGGTTGGATTTTTGAGCAATTTCAAAGTCAACTATTAAAAAGACGAGGCCCTAAATGTTTTGTTGCCGCGAGAGAGGTTGAACATGCAATAAGAAAAACCTTCCATTAAATGGAAATCGGAAGCCAAAATATTAGGGTGTTATCACCCCTGATTCAAGTGTTGCATTAATAATCAACCCCTCTTGGACGCACGCAAAAAGGATCTCTTGAATTGGTAAACTGTGGCTGTCGTGGTTTGGGGAAAATAAATGCTGTAAAAATGGAATCTTCCCCCGTTTCTGTATATTTTTCAAACCGTCCCCTCTCTCCTCCCTGTAGCTTTTTTGTGCATTCGAACAGCTTGACCAGATTTATATGGGGCAAAGCTCGACCAAGGTTAGGCATGCAGATTTAAAGGATCCTAAATTGGATGGGGGAGCTGGATTCCCGAATTTCAAAAAATACTTTCAGGCCTCTGTTTTAGGCCGTCTCATAGATTGGCATTTTACCATCGACAAAACAGTGGGTACACATTGAAAGGAGGGGTGGATGTGCCGCTCAAACATCTTCCTTGGCTCATTGCCTCGGATGCCTTTTGGAAAGAAGGGTGTCAGATATGACCAGTGGAACAATCAAAATTTGTCATGCAATAGGAAGAAACTGGCGTCTTCCGAAACAATTACCCAGCTCGCTCCCCTTTTTTCTAACCCATCCTTCCCTGCTGGACAAGGCGGGGATCTTTTTAGGGGAGGGCAGTGGATGATCCCGATTTGCGCAGTGCTAGGGACGCAGATTGCGGACTTCATTACACTGCGGAAAGGTCACCATGTAGGAAAGTTGTTGGGATGGATATCTGCAGCTACGGTCCTTCTTGTCTTCCCAGGGGTTTGGGACTCTGTCCGAGTACTCTCTCCTTTTGAAGGGTTTTTTTCTAAAGGAGTCTCCTCCAAATCTAAAGCATCCTTGTCTATAATTATCTTGTTGGGAAGAGGCCCTAGAGAAGTGTGGCTTCCAGCGTTTGTGGGAACTGGGGAAAAGTTATCCCTGATAAAGATTGGGGGAGAGAGGATTTCGTTTAACACAAATGTCAGCCGCTTGTTTTGCGCAAAGAAAAAATTGTTAAAATTATGGTGGATGGTACCAATACCCTGTAAAGCTGCTTGCTATGTTCCCTGCAACATCCGACAATTGCTGGTGCGTGGAGAAGAGAGGGGCACAATGTCCACATATGGGGGGGTGCAATAAGGGTAATGCCATTTTGGGGAGAAGATATTTTCGAATTATAAATGATTACTGGAAATGGGGGGTGGTTTGGGGAGCCCGGAATTGCACTGTCTCTATCCGCCTATGTCAATCCAATATCAGAAAAAAGATATTTTGCATTCTGCCTAACAGCAGCCCGCACAATAATTCCAGACACTGGAAATCAGCCCCGCTCCCTCCATCCTGGAATGGTACCAGGGGAAAAGGTTAACATGTGCAGAGTGGAAGAGCTGTTTGACTATAGCCACTGTGCTGACGATTTAGGGAAATTTGGAGTGTGTGGATTCTGTTTCAGGATCACCGAGTTTCATAAGTTGTTTGAATGAAAGGCTGGCGGCCCCTGGCGGGGGGGATCGGATTGGTGCTGGGGGACTGGCTGGGGGTTGGGGAGCGGCCCCGTACATTTCCCCGATCGCTTAGGGGATTGGGCCCCCCTCTCCGTCCGCGTTTTTTAACCCCTCTCTTCCCCCCCTCCCCCTCCCTCTTTTTTCCCCCCTTTTTTTTCTTTTATTTGTGGTTTTTTATTTAGTTGTACGTTTGTTGTCATGGGTGCTCGCCACGAAGTCGTCCGATTGACATTTGACTTCTCCGCTGAGTTCTGTTTCTTTGTTTTTTGGTAATGTGAGAGTTATTTTTTCCCAGCTCTTTGTAAGGGCTAGGTGCAGCCTCGCCCGGTGCTTTTGATTATTTTCTTATTAGTTTTTCCCTTTTATTTCTGCCAGTCTGGGTGTTTTGCGCGGTGAAAATTCATGTAGTTCAGCGACTGGTCGGTTTGAGAAATTTAAGCTAGAGTTCTTAGTTGTTTTTATCTTATAGCTTATAGTTAATCTCTGGACCTTAGGTGTTCCTATGTGTGTGAGTGTTGTATGTAAGACTTTTTTTACTTTATTCCTCCTTTTTGTTTGTCTTCTGTTCATTATCCGTTCTGTTCATTCCCTTTGGTGGTTTCGGGTCCTTTTAGGACTAGAATTTCAGTTGGAGGGATTGATAGGAGGAGGGGGTTTTGTGGTGGTGGACCTCTGTACCTTTAAAGACCTCCAGGTTGGGGATTTAGGACCCCAGTTAGGGTCGCTTTTGACCCCGGTCACCCCCTGCCGGAGCAGTGTATAAGGTTCCGTATTGACCATGGCATTGTCAGGTAATTCTTGTTATATTTTTTATGCGCATGTTATATGTTGTTGCCCTTTTGTATAGATTCTGTCATCACTATATATTTATCTGTTACAGCGTGACTTTTCCCGGGCCCAAATAAAGATTTAGCTGTCATGGATCCAGTAGCCCAGGGGCCCGACAGTTGAGGGGTTGTCCATGGAATTTTGCAGACATTAAGCAAGGTTTTGTTCCAGAGAAACCAGATCTGAACCCAGGTTGCTCTCCCGGACGGTTCACTGGTGGGGGGG
>JARQOD010001532.1:0-96041 GCA_033576555.1 Oophaga sylvatica | reverse complement strand
GTGACCGCACATCCTTCGTCCCGTCTCTCCTACGTGGATGGGCTGAGGATGGGAATGAGGGGGAGCAGGAGGATGAGATGGAGAGTTGTCATCTTGGTGGAGACAGGGAAGTGTTGGCTGTATGGAGCTTGGCACATATGGCCAACTTTATGTACCGCTGCCTTTCCTGTGACTCTGGCGTTACATTCATCTTGACCAAAAAAGAGTATTAGTTGTTCACCCTGCTAGACCCACGCTACAAGCAGAACTTTGCATCTTTTATTCCTGAGGTGGAGAGGTCTTCTAAAATGGTGCTATACCAGAAGGCCATTGTGGAAAATATGTTGAAAAAATTCACATCATACATCAGCAGCAGCGGTCAAGCTTCCTTGCCCAACCAAGGTGGAGAGGCCAGAGAGACACACAAGAGGTGCAGGGGTACACTGTCAAAGGCATGGGCCAATTGAATGACACCAGCCCAACGCCCAGGGCCTGATGACTGGGTATTTTTGACAAGGAAGGAAAAGTTTTTAACCCCTCTCTGACATTAGACGTACTATCCCGTCCATAAAACCCGTGCCATTCTGCCCATGGACGGGATAGTACGTCATAGGCGATCAGCTGCGCTCCTGAGGGGAGCGCAGCTAATCGCCGCCGGGTGTCAGCTGATTATCACAGCTGACACCCGTGACTGTGTGTCAGGAGCGGTCACGGACCGCTCCCGGCACATTAACCCCTAGCACACCGCGATCAAACATGATCGCGGTGTACTGGGGGCACAGGGGAGGATCGCGCAGGGTGGGGGCTCCCTGCGCGCCCCCCTGAGACCCTCAGACCAGCGCGATGTGATCGTGCTGTTCTGAGGGCTTCCTCCCTCCCAGGACCCGGATCCAAGATGGCGCCGGAGTCCTGGAGGGAGGCGGCTTCCTCAGTGCCTGCTGAGAGCAGGCACTGAGAAGCCTGCTGCACTGCCTGAGCGATCGCTGGTGTGACAGTGTGCTGTGCACACTGTCACACCAGCGATTTGATAAAATACAGTGATGTACCACCCTGGGACAAAGTAAAAAAGTTAAAAAAATAAAAATAAACATGTTAAAAAAAAAATCCAAAATAAATAATAATAAAAAAAAATATTCCCCAATAAATTCATTTCTTCCTGTAAATAAAAAAAAGAAAACAATAAAAGTACACATATTTGGTATCGCCGCGTCCGTAACGACCCCCCCTATAAAACTGTCCCACTAGTTAACCCCTTTAGTGAACCCCTTAAAAAAAAAAGAAGCAAAAAATCAATGCTTTATCATACCGCCGAACAAAAAGTGGAATAACGCGCGATCAAAATGACCGATATAAATAAACATGGTACCGCTGAAAACGTCATCTTGTCCCGCAAAAAACGAGCCGCCATACAGCATCATCAGCGAAAAAATAAAAAAGTTATAGCTCGCAGAATAAAGCGATGCAAAAATAATTATTTTTTATATAAAATTGTTTTTATTCTATAAAAGCGCCAAAACATAAAAAAATTATATAAATGAGGTATCGCCATAATCGTACTGACCCGAAGAATAAAACTGCTTTATCAATTTTACCACACGCGGAACGATAAAAACGCCTCCCCCAAAAGAAATTCATGAATTGCTGATTTTTGTTCATTCTAACCTCCCAAAAATCGAAATAAAAAGCGATCAAAAAATGTCACCTGCTCAAAAGTGGTACAAATAAAAACGTCAACTCGTACCGCAAAAAATAAGACCTCACATGACTCTGTGGGCCAAAATATGCAAAAATTATAGCTCTCAAAATGTGGCGATGCAAAAAACTATTTTTGCAATAAAAAGCGTCTTTTAGCGTGACAGCTGCCAATCATAAAAACCCGCTATAAATAGTAAATCAAACCCCCCTTTATCACCCCCTTAGTTAGGGAAAAATAATAAAATTAAAAAATGTATTTATTTCCATTTTCCCATTAGGGTTAGGGTTGCGGCTAAAGTTAGGGTTAGGGTTGGCGCTAAAGTTAGGATTAGGGTTAGGGTTGGGATTAGGGGTGTGTTAGGGTTAGGTTTGTGGTTAGGGTTGGGACTAGGGTTAGGGGTGTGTTGGGGTTAGGGTTGGAGTTAGAATTGGGGGGTTTCCGCTGTTTAGGCACATCAGGGGCTCTCCAAATGTGACATGGCGTCTGATCTCAATTCCAGCCAATTCTGCGTTGAAAAAGTCAAACGGTGCTCCTTCACTTCTGAGCTCTGCCATGCGTCCAAACAGTAGTTTATCCCCACATATGGGGTATCAGCGTACTCTGGACCCCAAGAGTTATTGTGCAATTTGTCCTATTTCTTCTGTTACCCTTGGGAAAATAAAAAACTGGGGGCAAAAATATCATTTTTGTAAAAAAAAAAATATTTTTTTGTTTTTAACGGCTGTACATTATAAACTTCTGTTATGCACTTGGGGCTTCATAGCGCTCACCACACATCTAGATAAGTTCCTTGTGGGGTCTATTTTCCAAAATGGGGTCACTTGTTGGGGATTTCCACTGTTTAGGAGCATCAGGGGCTCTCCAAATGCGACATGACGCCCCCAGACCATTCTATCAAAGTCTGCAATCCAAAACGTCACTACTTCCCTTCCGAGCCCCGACGTGTGCCCATACAGTAGTTTTCGCCCACATATTGGGTATCAGTGTACTCAGGACAAATTGGACAACAACTTTTGGGTTCCAATTTCTTCTGTTACCCTTGTGAAAATAAAATATTGGGGGCGAAAAAATCATTTTTGTAAAAAAAAAAAAAAAGATTTTTTATTTTACGGCTGTACGTTATAAACTTTAGTGAAACACCTGGGGTTTTAAAGTTCTCACCACACATCTAGATAAGTTCCTTGAGGAGTCTAGTTTCCAAAATGGTGTCATTTATGGGGGTTTCCACTGTTTAGGCAGATCAGGAGCTCTCCAAACACGACATGGCGTCCAGCCAATTCTGCGTTGAAAAAGTCAGACGGCGCTCCTTCCCTTCCAAACTCTGCCATGCACCCAAACAGTGGTTTACCCCCACATATGGGGTATCAGCGCACTCAGGACAAATTGCACAATAACTTTTGGAGTCTTGTTACCCTTGGAAAAATAAAAATTGGGGTGAAAAGATCATTTTTGTGGAAAAAATATGATTTTTAAATTTTACGGCTCTACGTTATAAACTTGTGTGAAGCACTTGGGGGTTCAAATTGCTCATCAAAAATCTAGATAAGTTCCTTAGGGGGTCTAGTTTCCCAAATGGGGTCATTTGTGGGGGTTTCCACTGTTTAGGCACATCAGGGGCTCTCCAAATGCAACATGGTATCCAAACTCAATTCCAGCCAATTTTGGTTGGAAAATGTCAAATGGTGCTCCTTCCATTCCGAGCTCTGCCGTGCGCCAAAACAGTGGTTCCCCCCCACATATGGGGTATCAGCGTACTCAGGACAAATTGTACAACAACTTATGTGGTCCAATTTCTCCTGTTACCCTTGGGAAAATAAAAAATTAGTGACTAAAAGATAATTTTTGTGGGAAAAAAATAGGATTTTTTATTTTCATGCCCGGGCATTATAAACTTGTGTGAAGCACTTGGGGGTTCAAAGTGCTCACCAAAGATCTAGATAAGTTCCTTAGGGGTCTAGTTTCCAAAATGGGGTCACTTGTGGGGGGTTTCCACTGTTTAGGCTCATCTGGGGCACTGCAAACGGAACATGACCCCATTAACGTCTGCATTCCAAAACGTTACTACTTCCTTTCCAAGCCCTGCCGTGCGCCTAAACAGTTCCCCCCCCCCCCACATATGGGGTATCAGCGTACTCAGGACAAATTGGACAACAACTTTTGGGGTCCAATTTCCTTGGGAAAATTCAAAAATTTGGGACTAAAAAATCATTTTTGTGGAAATTTTTTTTTTTTTTTTCACACCCAAGCTTTATAAACTTTTGTGAAACACTTGAGGGTTCAAAGTGCTCATAACAGATCTAGATAAGTACCTTAGGGGGTCTAGTTTCCAAAATGGTGTCACTTGTGGGGGGTTTCCACTGTTTAGGCGCATCAGGGGCTCTCCAAACGCGACATGGCATCCAATCTAAATTCCAGCCAATTTTAGTTTGAAAAAGTCAAACGGCGCTCCTTCCCTTACGAGCTCTGCCGTGTGCCCAAACAGTGGTTTTCCCCCACATATGGGGTATTGGCGTACTCAGGAGAAATTGCATAACAACCTTATCTGTCCATTTTCTCCTTTTACCCTTGTGAAAATAAAAAAAAAGTTTGTAAAAGATCATTTTTGTGGCTAAAAAGTAAAATATTCATTTTTTCCTTCCACGTTGCTTTAGTTACTGTGAAGCACCTGAAGGGTTAATAAACTTCTTGAATGTGGTTTTGAGTACCTTGAGGGGTGCAGTTTTTAGAATGGTGTCACTTTTGGGTATTTTCTGCCATATAGACCCCTCAAAGTGACTTCAAATGTGAGGTGGTCCCTAAAAAAAATGGCTTTGTAAATTTTGCTGTAAAAATGAGAAATCGCTGGTCAACTTTTAACCCTTATAACTTCCTAACAAAAAAAAATTTTGGTTCCAAAATTGTGCTGATGTAAAGTAGACATGTGGGAAATGTTATTTCTTAACTATTTTGTGTGATATATTTCTCTGTTTTAAGGGAATAAAAATTCAAAGTTTGAAAATTGCAAAATTGTAAAAATTTTCGCCATATTTGCGTTTTTTTAAAAAATAAACGCAAGTTATATCGAAGAAATTTTACCACTAACATGAAGTACAATATGTCACGAGAAAACAATCTCAGAATCGCGAAGATCCGTTGAAGCGTTCCAGAGTTATAACCTCATAAAGAGACAGTGGTCAGAATTGTAAAAATTGGCCCGGTCATTAACGTGCAAACCACCCTTGGGGGTGAAGGGGTTAAAGATGGTCAAGCAATAACTGGCAGATCAAACCAGAGTACTCCCTAATTCATCTGCAACTTTCAACTATTCGGTCTCAAAGCTGTCCCTCTATTATTTGGAGGTGTTGTGCTGCCCTGCCACTATAGTCTTGTCTTAGCGGCTTTTAAGTGCTGCTGTAGGGGTCATAACAGATGGGTACTTTCAACTGTTAATAGAGAGACAGGCTCACTCTCATAAAAATGAACAAAGCCTGTATTGACCCATAGCATAAGTTTTTGTAATATTCAATATTTTAAAGAGGCCTGCCAGTTGTTGCCTTTCAGTGGTCTATGGGTGACCTTCCTCATAATTTCTGTTTGGCTTTCTGCAAAGCCTTTATGACTGCATAACTACATCAACTACACTTTCAAAATATTGTAGTTCAACATTTTTTTATGGATTCATTGACTCTGATACAGTTTAACACGGTTATTGTTGCATTACGGTGGTATGTAAAACTTACAAAAAGCGTAGAAAAATATTTCAGGTTAGATTACTCATCCATACAGTATTACGTTTGTCACATTTTGGGGGTATATAAGAATACAAAAAGTGTTTGAAAATGTTGTTTGTTTGTTAACATTTCCTACCCATACACTATTCCGTGTTCTGGGGTACATTTTTGTGATATATAACACTCAAAAAAAAACTTTAAAAATGTTGCTGGGTTACATTTCTCAGCAAATAGTATTGCGTGTTCCTGGGTATATTTCATTAGTTTATAACCCTCAAAAAAAGTATTTAAAATTTATAGGTATTATATTGTTCACCCATAGAGTATTACATCTTCTGGGGTACATTTTTATTGGTTATAAAAGACTAAAAAAACTTGTTTAAAAATTTATTGGTATTATATTGCTCATCCATAGGGCATCTTCTTGGGTACATTTCGTTGCTATACAAGTCTCCAAAAACTTGTTCAAAATGTATCGGTTATATTGCTCACCCATTGGGTATTACACTTGGGTACATTTCATTGCTATAAAAGCCTCAAAAAACGTGTTAAAATATGTATCTGTATTATATTGCTCCATAGACTATTCAGCGATCTCAAGTCCATTTCACTGTTAGAAAAGCCTCAAAAAAGTCTTAAAAAACTGTGCACTCACATTGCACATTTGGTGCGTTTTTTACGTGGTTTTCCTGCGTTGATTTGCGACAAAACATGAATGATGACAGCAAAGTGAATGAGAAACCTGACATGTCATGCACACGTTGAGTATTTTTGACTTGCAGATTTGGTGCAGAAAATAATCTGCTGCATGGCAATTCTCTGTGCGTTTCTGCTCTTCGTCTTTCACCATTCACTTCACTCAAATCAATCAAAAACGCACCAAAAATGTGAGTTTTTGCAGATGTGTTTTTCCTGTCAAAGATGCTGAAATGGTGCAGAAATTTTACTCAACGTTTGAACATTCCCTTATTGGTAATATATTACTCACACATAGACTATTTCATGGTGTGGAGTACATTTCATTGGTATATAATCCTCAAAAGTGCATAGCCTTTCTGTATCCAGGATGACCAATACATGACAATTTAACCCCTCTCTGACATTAGACGTACTATCCCGTCCATAAAACCCGTGACAATCTGACCATGGACGGGATAGTACGTCATAGGCGATCAGCTGCGCTCCCGGAGGGAGCACAGCTAATCGCAGCCGGGTGTCAGCTGATTATCACAACTGACACCCGTGACTGTGTGTCAGGAGCGGTCACGGACCGCTCCCGGCACATTAACCCCTTGCACACCGCGATCAAACATGATCGCGGTGTACTGGGGGAACAGGGAAGCATCGCGCAGGGAGGAGACTCCCTGCGCGCCCCCCTGAGACCCTCAGACCAGCGCGATGTGATCGCGCTGTTCTAAGGGCTTCCTCCCTCCCAGGACCCGGATCCAAGATGAGAAGCCTGCAGCTATGCCTGTGCGATCGCTGGTGTGACAGAGTGCTGTGCACACTGTCACACCAGCGATCTGATAAAATACAGTGATGTCCCACCCTGGGACAAAGTAAAAAAAATAAAAATAAACATGTTTTAAAAAAAAAAATCAAAAATAAATAAATAAATAGAAAAAAAAAATATTCCCCAATAAATTCATTTCTTCCTGTAAATAAAAAAACAAAACAATAAAAGTACACATATTTGGTATCGCCGCGTCCGTAACAACCCCCCCTATAAAACTGTCCCACTAGTTAACCCCTTTAGTGAACCCCTTAAAAAAAAAAAAAAACAAGCAAAAAATCAATGCTTTATCATCATAACGCCGAACAAAAAGTGGAATAACACGCGATCAAAAAGACCGATATAAATAAACATGGTACCAATGAAAACGTCATCTTGTCCCGCAAAAAACGAGCTGCCATACAGCATCATCAGCGAAAAAATAAAAACGTTATAGCTCGCAGAATAAAGTGATGCAAAAATAATTATTTTTCATATAAAATTGTTTTTATTCTATAAAAGCGCCAAAACATAAAAAAATGATATAAATGAGGTATCGCCATAATCGTACTGACCCGAAGAATAAAACTGCTTTATCAATTTTACCACACGCGGAACGATAAAAACGCCTCCCCCAAAAGAAATTCATGAATTGCTGATTTTTGTTCATTCTAACTTCCCAAAAATCAAAATAAAAAGCGATCAAAAAATGTCACGTGCTCAAAAATAGTACCAATAAAAACGTCAACTCGTCCCGCAAAAAATAAGACCTCACATGACTCTGTAGGCCAAAATATGCAAAAATTATAGCTCTCAAAATGTGGCGATGCAAAAAACTATTTTTTGCAATAAAAAGCGTCTTTTAGCGTGACAGCTGCCAATCATAAAAACCCGCTATAAATGGTAAAACAAACCCCCTTTATCACCCCCTTAGTTAGGGAAAAATAATAAAATAAAAAAAATGTATTTATTTCCATTTTCCCATTAGGGTTAGGGTTAGGGTTGCGGCTAAAGTTAGGGTTAGGGTTGGCGCTAAAGTTAGGATTAGGGTTAGGGTTGGGATTAGGGGTGTGTTAGGGTTAGGTTTGTGGTTAGGGTTGGGACTAGGGTTAGGGTGTGTTGGGGTTAGGGTTGGAGTTAGAATTGGGGGGTTTCCGCTGTTTAGGCACATCAGGGGCTCTCCAAATGTGACATGGCGTCTGATCTCAATTCCAGCCAATTCTGCGTTGAAAAAGTCAAACGGTGCTCCTTCACTTCTGAGCTCTGCCATGCGTCCAAACAGTAGTTTATTCCCACATATGGGGTATCAGCGTACTCTGGACCCCAAGCGTTATTGTGCAATTTGTCCTATTTCTTCTGTTACTCTTGGGAAAAGAAAAAACTGGGGGCGAAAATATAATTTTTGTAAAAAAAAATGATTTTTTTGTTTTTACGGCTGTACATTATAAACTTCTGTGAAGCACTTCGGGGTTCAAAGTGCTCACCACACATCTAGATAAGTTCCTTTTGGGGTCTATTTGCCAAAATGGGGTCACTTGTGGGGGGTTTCCACTGTTTAGGCGCATCAGGGGCTCTCCAAATGCGACATGACGCCCCCAGACCATTCCATCAAAGTCTGCAATCCAAAACGTCACTACTTCCCTTCCGAGCCCCGACGTGTGCCCATACAGTAGTTTTCGCCCACATATTGGGTATCAGCGTACTCAGCACAAATTGGACAACAACTTTTGGGTTCCAATTTTTTCTGTTACCCTTGTGAAAATAAAATATTGGGGGCGAAAAAATCATTTTTGTAAAAAAAAAAAAAAAGATTTTTTATTTTACGGCTGTACGTTATAAACTTTAGTGAAACACCTGGGGGTTCAAAGTTCTCACCACACATCTAGATAAGTTCCTTGAGGGGTCTAGTTTCCAAAATGGTGTCATTTATGGTGGTTTCCACTGTTTAGGCAGATCAGGAGCTCTCCAAACATGACATGGCGTCCAGCCAATTCTGCGTTGAAAAAGTCAGACGAGGCTCCTTCCCTTCCAAACTCTGCCATGCACCCAAACAGTGGTTTACTCCCACATATGGGGTATCAGCGCACTAAGGACAAATTGCACAATAACTTTTGGAGTCTTGTTACCCTTGGAAAAATAAAAATTGGGGTGAAAAGATCATTTTTGTGGAAAAAATATGATTTTTAAATTTTACGGCTCTACGTTATAAACTTGTGTGAAGCACTTGGGGGTTCAAATTGCTCACCAAAGATCTAGATAAGTTCCTTAGGGGGTCTAGTTTCCCAAATGGGGTCATTTGTGGGGGGTTTCCACTGTTTAGGCACATCAGGGGCTCTCCAAATGCAACATGGCATCCAATCTCAATTCCAGCCAATTTTGGTTGGAAAAAGTCAAATGGTGCTCCTTCCCTTCCGAGCTCTGCCGTGCGCCCAAACAGTGGTTCCCCCCCACATATGGGGTATCAGCGTACTCAGGACAAATTAGACAACAACTTATGTGGTCTAATTTCTCCTGTTAGCCTTGGGAAAATAAAAATTAGTGACTAAAAGATAATTTTTGTGGGAAAAAAATAGGATTTTTTATTTTCATGCCGGGGCATTATAAACTTGTGCGAAGCACTTGGGGGTTCAAAGTGCTCACCAAAAATCTAGATAAGTTCCTTAGGGGGTCTAGCTTCCAAAATGGGGTCACTTGTGGGGGGTTTCCACTGTTTAGGCTCATCTGGGGCACTGCAAACGGAACATGACCCCCATCAACGTCTGCATTCCAAAACGTTACTACTTCCTTTCCAAGCCCTGCCGTGCACCCAAACAGTTTCCCCCCCCCACATATGGGGTATCAGCGTACTCAGGACAAATTGGACAACAACTTTTGGGGTCCAATTTCCTTGGGAAAATTCAAAAATTTGGGACTAAAAAATAATTTTTGTGGAAAATTGTTTTTTTTTTTTTCACACCCAGGCATTATAAACTTTTGTGAAACACTTGGGGGTTCAAAGTGCTCACAACAGATCTAGATAAGTACCATAGGGGGTCTAGTTTCCAAAATGGTGTCACTTGTGGGGGTTTCCACTGTTTAGGCGCATCAGAGGTTCTCCAAACGCGACATGGCATCCAATCTCAATTCCAGCCAAGTTTAGTTTGAAAAAGTCAAACGGCGCTCCTTCCCTTACGAGCTCTGCCGTGTGCCCAAACAGTGGTTTTCCCCCACATATTGGGTATTGGCGTACTCAGGAGAAATTGCACAACAACCTTATCTGTCCATTTTCTCCTTTTACCCTTGTGAAAATAAAAAAAAAGTTTGTAAAAGATAATTTTTGTGGCTAAAAAGTTAAATATTCATTTTTTCCTTCCACGTTGCTTTAGTTCCTGTGAAGCACCTGAAGGGTTAATAAACTTCTTGAATGTAGTTTTGAGTACCTTGAGGGGTGCAGTTTTTAGAATGGTGTCACTTTTGGGTATTTTCTGCCATATAGACCCCTCAAAGTGACTTCAAATGTGAGGTGGTCCCTAAAAAAAATGGCTTTGTAAATTTTGTTGTAAAAATGAGAAATCGCTGGTCAACTTTTAACCCTTATAACTTCCTAACAAAAAAAAATGTTGGTTCCAAAATTGTGCTGATGTAAAGTAGACATGTGGAAAATGTTATTTCTTAACTATTGTGTGTGATATATTTCTCTGTTTTAAGGGAATAAAAATTCAAAGTTTGAAAATTGCAAACTTTTTAAAATTTTCGCCATATTTGCGTTTTTTTCAAAAATAAACGCAAGTTATATCGAAGAAATTTTACTTCTAACGTGAAGTACAATATGTCACGAGAAAACAGTCTCAGAATCGCGAATATCCGTTGAAGCGTTCCAGAGTTATAACCTCATAAAGAGACAGTGGTCAGAATTGTAAAAATTGGCCCGGTTATTAACGTGCAAACCACCCTTCGGGGTGATGGGGTTAATTACAGCAGTTATCTCCTTCTCTGAAAAGAGGCCATTTATATAGTCCAAGTCACTGCTGCTAACCTTTGGAAGGTTAATACCTTCCAAGTAAGCATCTATCAGATTTGAGTTTACTATAGGAGTTGAAGGATCATCCTTCAGGTTATAGAGCTTCCCAAAAAATTCAGCAAACGATTCGACTATGTCCCTGGGATGGGTCTTGGCTTCACCCGAGGAGGAGACAATTTTAGAAATCCTTCTATTAACTCTCTCTCTTTTAAGTTTGGACATCATATATTTCACAGGCTTGTTCACCGAGGTGTATACCTTATACTTTGAGGCTTTAATGACCCCATCATATTCCTTGTATATTTCTGGTCTTAAGTTCTGCCTGAGTTTCAGAATCTCTGCTTGGATGGACGAGGATGGAGCTGTTAGGTTAATCTGTTGCTCCTCTTTTTGCCTTATTTGGTTTTGTAAGTTGATAATCTTTTCCCTATTTCTCTTTTTGTATCTGGAATAGATTTGTATGAGTCCCCCCCTAAGTACAGCTTTATGGGCATTCCATAAAGTAAAAGATTCGACCTCATCAGATATATTTTCTTTGAAATAATTTGAAATTAAAGTCTCTATTTCTTGTTTAAACTTGGGGATTGTGTAAAGGATAGGATTATTTTTCCACAGGAACGAACGTTTAGAGGGGGGGGGGCCCAGCAAAAATTCAGTAAGGACAGGGGTGTAGTCCGATATGGATTTCTTTAAAAATTTAATGCTTTTGAATTTAGTTAAGGTGAATATATTGGTGAGTACACGATCAATTCTGGAGGCCGTTTTATGGATGGCCGAGAAATGAGAGTATTCACGCGATGACGTGTTCAAACAGCGAAAGACATCATAGAATTCGTTCTGGACTAACCAGTTTTTTAGGGCTGGGACTTTATGGCGTACAGAGGAGGACGAATCTAGATAACTGTCTGGACAATATTAAAGTCCCCCAATAAGACAAGGTCGCCAGTCTTAACCTTGTCAATTTTCTTTTGCAATTTGTTTAGGAATCGATTATGACTTTTATTTGGGGCATAGATATTCACTATTGTGCAAGGTCTATTCTGGAGCCGGCATACCAGTATGTGGAATCTACCTTGGGGATCAATTACTTCCTCAACAAACTGGAATGGGACGGTGCTACTTACCAGCGTAATGATCCCCGCTTTCTTCTTTTCATTCAATGACTTAACCCTACGATGCATATCCCGGGCCTTTTAGGCCCGGGAACTTTTGTTTTGCAAAAATTCAGAAAGGTTTTTTAACTTAGAATTTTAAACCCTAGGTATTCCTCAGGTCTGTAGTTGTGTGTAATTTCCAGTTGTTTATATATTTTTATGTGATGGGGTTTTTTTATATAATTTTTTTATTTGAAAACTTCAGCTTTACATATCCCGGGCCTTTTAAGCCCGTATGAGGTTTATCATATACTCATCAGTTTATTTGTCTTTTTTTGCTATTTTCTGCAAGATTACTCTACTACCTCGTCCAGTGATGATTCTGGTGATGAAGAAGAAATGGATACAGCAGAAATTACACAAAGAACATCCAAAACTAATGTATTTTGGGACAGTACTCCTACAGAATCTGGACGTACTCCTACACATAATATTCTTAGACAAACTGAAGGTGTTGTAGGAATTCCAGAATACTTATCCACTAAAGATGTTTTCTGCAAAATTTTCTCTGATGATATTGCAGATGAGGTGGTTTTATGCACAAACTCTGAAGGAAGACGTATTGCTTCTGGAAAGAAAAAAACTTGGAAAGATATCTCACGAGATGAGCTTTATGCTTATATTGGACTAATACTTCTGACAGGGTGTCAAAAAGCATATGATGTACCTATCAGAGAATTATTTCTGGACCAACATTCAGATACTTACTATAAAGCAACGATGTCGGTGAATAGATATGAAGATATTCGAAGAGTGCTTCGATTTGATGATAAGAGAACTCGTCCTACGAGGTTGGAAACGGATCAACTAGCGCCTATTAGTTACATTTGGAATATTTTCATCCGGAATTGTACCAAGCTCTACAATCCTGTTGAAAATGTAACTGTGGATGAGCAACTTGTAGCCTTCAGCAGAGGACGTTGTAAGTTCATTCAATATATGCCTAGCAAACCAGCCAAGTATGGACTGAAAATATTCTGGATGTGTGATTCTGCCACTTATTATGGGATAAATGGACTTATCTACTGTGGAAAAGAACTTGGCGCACCAGTGCACAGAGACCTTGGTGCCGACATTGTAAAAAAACTTGCACTACCCATTTACAATTCTGGTAGAAACATAACAATGGACAATTACTTCACAAGTGTAGAACTTGGCAATTTTTTGCTTGCAAAACAACTTACAGTGCTTGGTACTATGAGGCAAAATCGACGAGATATTCCTCCGGTGATGAAGCACAGTCCACAGAGAGAACTTTATGACAGTGTCTTTGGGTTCAACGACAAATCAACAATGGTTTCTTACAAAGCTAAGAAGGACAAATCCGTTACATTACTCAGTACAATGCATCATGATGCCATTGCTGAACTCAATACCCGGAAAAAAAAACCTGAAATCATCATGTACTATAATAAAGAACATTCTTTAGAGAAGATAACATGCGAAAATTGTGATGGAGAATAATAAAATTGAAAAGTAAAGGAAAAGTTAGAAATGAAAACTAGTTGCAGGTTTTGTTTACTTCAATTTACATGTTATTTCTCTTTATAACACTTATAATTGTGTGCATTTGTCATATCTGACTTTACAATTTTGAAATAAACTCAAAAAATGCCTACTTATTTTTTTTTTTTGTCAATTCCTTCCATATAAGTTGCAAACGGGCCTAAAAGGCCGGGATATGTAAGAGTGTAAATTCCGAATGTCATGCATCGTAGGGTTAAAAACATGAGGAAAGTTCCTATGAAGGAAGACTGGTTGACGATCAATAGCAAGTTTGACCTCTTGCAAGCATACAAGTTCGGCATGGGTATGAACAATCTCTTTCCAGAGAGTAAACCTCTTGTTTGGGCTGTTAAGGCCTCTAACATTGTATGACAAAACTTTCATTTATAATGTAAGTATAAAAAGAAACAGAAAATAACAGGAAGAAAAAGCAAATAAACTGAAACAATTTATATAAACCTTAAAGAGTTCTCCTGGAGGACACCAAACCAAGTGGTGGCTCACCTTAGTTAGGGGAAAAAATTAATTGTGGCATAGATCCCACAAAGACATCTTGTATGTGAAGGGTTATAATAACCATTAACAATCAAGTATTTAGCAATAGAAACTTGGATTTGTTAATACAATTTAATCCCTATCTTTGAAGTCGGGTTCATCCATAAGAAACTTTATGAACCTATGGCCCTCTTGAGGTGAACTGATAGGGTAATTTTTGTTATTATACCAAACTAAAAGCTTAGTGGGGAAGCCCCATCTGTAAGATACTCTCAATTCCCTAAGTTTGAAAGTAATGTCCCTAAAGGACCTCCAGGCGTCCATTGTTTCATTGGAGAAGTCTGAGAAGATTTTGATGTCTCTTTCAAAATAACAGAAGGATCAGATAACTCAGGAGAGTCCGCAAGGAAACTCCTCGAGAGGGCATCCGCCTTAACATTCTTAGTGCCAGGAAGAAAGGAAACCACAAAATTAAAACGTGTGAAAAACAAGGCCCACCTGGCCTGTCTAGGATTGAGTCGCTTGGCAGATTCCAGATAGACCAGATTCTTATGGTCCGTAAGGACCACCACCTGATGTTTGGCTCCCTCCAGCCAATGTCTCCACTCTTCAAAAGCCCACTTCATGGCCAATAACTCCCGATTACCCACGTCATAATTACGTTCAGTAGGAGAAAATTTTCGAGAGAAAAAGGCACAAGGGTTACTTTTAGAGGTCTCTGGATCTTTTTGGGACAAAACGGCACCTGCCCCAATTTCAGAGGCATCAACCTCCACCTGAAATGGCAGAGAAACATCAGGCTGCCGTAGAACAGGAGCAGAAGTGAATCTTTGCTTAAGTTCCTGAAATGCAGAGACTGCCTCAGGAGGCCAATTCACCACATCAGAACCCTTTTTGGTCAAATCAGTTAATGGTTTAACAATAACCGAGAAATTACCAATAAATTTACGATAAAAATTGGCAAAACCCAAAAATCTTTGAAGAGCCTTTAATGAAGTAGGTTGGACCCAATCACAGATGGCCTGAACCTTGACCGGGTCCATTTCAATAACAGATGGGGACAAAATGAATCCCAGAAATGAGATCTTCTGTACGCCAAAAAGACACTTTGATCCCTTCACATACAGAGCATTCTCTCTCAAAATCTGGAATACAGTTCGAACATGTTTCACATGAGAGTCCCAGTCATTAGAAAAAATCAAGATATCATCCAAATAAACAATCAGAAATTTGTCCACAAAATCCCTGAAAATGTCATTCATGAAGGACTGGAAGACGGAAGGAGCATTAGTGAGCCCAAAGGGCATCACTAGGTACTCAAAATGCCCTTCAGGGGTATTGAATGCCGTCTTCCATTCATCCCCGTGCTTAATGCGAATAAGGTTATACGCCCCCCTGAGGTCAAGCTTGGTAAACCAAGTAGCGTTTTTCACCCTGGAAAACAGGTCAGAAATCAAGGGTAACGGATATTGATATTTCACAGTAATATTGTTCAAAAGACGATAATCAATACACGGCCTTAATGAACCATCCTTTTTGGCCACAAAGAAAAAACCGGCACCTAAGGGTGAAGAGGATGGTCTGATATGACCCTTCTCCAATGATTCCTTGATATAAGACCGCATAGCGTCATGTTCAGGTACAGACAAGTTAAAAAGGCGACCTTTAGGGAATTTACTACCCGGCACGAATTCAATAGCGCAGTCATAGCTCCTATGGGGAGGCAAGGATGCAGATTTACTTTCGCTAAACACATCAGAAAAATCAATCAAAAAGTCAGGAACATCCTGAGCCTGGGGGGAGGCAGAAAAAACAGGAGTGTTGGTATTAACACATTGGCAGCCCCAACTGGTTACAGACACAGATTTCCAATCCAAAACAGGATTATGAGACTGTAACCAAGGGAAACCCAGTACGATAATGTCATGCAGATTATACAGAACCAAAAATTTGCAGCACTCCTGGTGATCAGGTTCAACCCTCATTATCACCTGAGTAGAGAACTGAGGTTTATTCTCAGCCAAAGGGGTAGAATCGATCCCCAGTAGGGGAATAGACTTCTGTAGGGGTATCAAGGGAAACCCACAACGTTTAGCAAAATCATAATCCATCAGGTTAATAGCTGCTCCAGAATCAACGAAAGCCTGAGCAGAAAATGAGGACAGAGAGCATATCAGAGTGACAGTTAATAAAAACTTAGTCTGAACATTACCCAAGACAACTGAGCGTGCAAAAGACTGAAATAGCATGAGAGGCATCACCACAGTAGAAACATAACCATTGCGCTTTCGAAACTCATGACGCTGTGCCCAGACACCACTCTATCACACTGCATGGATTCAGAAGCAGGTTCACAAGGCAACACTATTCCACGCATACTTCTCCGCTCACGCAAACGTCTGTCAATTTGAATCGCTAATGACATAGAATCATTGAGACCAGAGGGGACAGGGAATCCCACCATAACATCCTTTACATTATCTGACAGACCCTTCCGGAAAAGGGCCGCCAAAGCGTCGTCATTCCACTTGGTCAGGACTGCCCACCTACGGAATCTCTGACAGTATAACTCAGCGTCATCAAGCCCCTGATTTAATGCCAACAAGGCTTTTTCAGCTTGATCAGTGACATTAGGCTCATCGTACAATAACCCCAAAGCCTGAAAAAATGCATCAACATCACTCAAAACAGGATCCCAGGTGTCAGGGAAAAAGCCCAATCCTGAGGATCGCCGTGCAGGAGAGAGATGACAATTTGAACCTGCTGCGCTGCGTTCCCTGAGGACTTAGATTTTAAGGCAAAAAACAATTTACAATTATTTTTGAAATTCTGAAACTTAGCTCGATCCCCTAAAAACAAATCTGGCATAGGAATCCTAGGTTCCACAACAGGCAACCTAGCAAGATATGCAGCAATACTCTGAACCTCAGTGGCAAGCTGATCCACACGGCCAGACAACTGTGCAAACTCCATTGAGAGAAAAGATCCTCCCCAGCACCCAGAGATACAGAGGGAAAAAAAAAAAAAAAGAAACAGAAAAATATCTCTGACAACTCTGACAACCTTTTTTTTTCTTTCACAATATTTTTCCCTTCTGTGAGTACCATACAATATTAAATTTTTGGCCGGTGATACTGTTATGATTTGGTAGCTGAGGAGTGCAGGTAAAAAGGCAATACACCAGAGCAGTTGGAATCTATGAGATTGCAGTACCCTGACTAACCACCACAACTAGAGGCAGCCGTGGAGCGTTCCTACGTTGGTCCTAGACGCCTCGTCACAGCCTGAGAAACTAATTACACCTAAAGATAGAAATAGGAAAGCTATCTGCCCCGGAGCAGAACCCCAAAGATAATAGAAAGCCCCCAAACATGTAATGGCGGTTAGACAAGAAGAAATACTGACACAGAAAGAAAATAGTATGAGCAAACGCTGGGGCCCAAACTAACTAAATAGAAAAGGATAGGAAGGGTACTTACTGCAATCCCAGAAAACCCTGAAAAGCACCAACTCTACTAATTTCAAAATCACCTGAGATCACACGACCTCTACCACCTAAATTAGTTCTCTGGTGTAACAAAATCAAAACAGCAGCCACTGACAAAACTGTAAAAAGCAAAAGTACAAACATCAGTGGCTGAACTAAACTGAGAGGGCAAAAGCCCCCGGAGGGGACCCTGAAGGTCCCCACAGAAGTGCAGGACAAAATGCAAAAATATAGCACAAAAACAAAAAGAAGAAAATGTCTTATCTGATAGCAGGAGATGCAGACACGACACAGCAGGCTACAAGGGAAAAGGGATTCAAGGATTGAGACCAGAACAATTGATCACCGGCAACCCTGATGGGAAGGTGACTCCCTTATATAAGACCAGTCAGTAACACCTGATTCCCAATCCTCACAATCTTCACTGGACAGACCAGCACCGCTTGTAACCACCAGAGGAAGCCTCTGCTCAGAACTCATCTCAAACCCATTCACAACAGTCCTCCTGCCAGATTGGCTGAGTTACTATTCAATCCCTCTCACATCCCTCGCCCCAGCAACAAACGTGGTGGAGGACTTGGCTAACTCCTGTACGAAACCTGCTCTTTTGTGAACACCTTTAATCTGGCTTCTGAGGTTGGGCTCCCTCTGGTGGTTGCTTCTGAAAATGGAGCTGCCCTGGCTAACAGAAGTCTCTCACCTGATGGGGATGATTGGAAATCAGGTGTTACTGACTGGGGAGAAATAAGTGAGCAGCCTTCCCATAATGCTTGCCGGTGATTTGTTTCTTCCTAGCCTTTTGGAAGTCTGCTGCTCCCTGCTGTGTCCTGCATCTTTCAGATAAGTTATTTTGCTGTTTAAATCTGTGGCTTTTGTTTACCTGTTGCTTTTCTCGGTTCTCTGCCTTTGCTGGAGTTAGTTCAGCCGGGCGCCCTGCGGGGACCTGTGCTGGACTCTGTGTTCATTTGCCACAGCCTGCTTCAGTCTTTTCTGTGGTTGTGGTTCCCTTTATTTCAGTATCTGTTGTTTTGCTTCCAGTTACACCAGAGTTCTGATTTAGCGGGGGAGAGGTCGTGCGGCCTCAGTATTTTTGCATATCAGATGTGTTGGAGTTTTCTTAGGGTTTTTTGCTGGATTGCAGACAGATTCTGTTTCTGTCCTGTTCTATCTATACAGCATGGGCCCCAGCATTTGCTTACTCTATTTTCTGTCTGTGTTTGTGCTTCATCTGCCTCACCGTCAATATATCTTTGAGGGCTATCTATTCTTTTGGGGGCTCTACTCCGGGGCAGTTAGCTTTCCCCTTTCTCTCTTTAGGCTGTTAACTCTTTGGCTGTGTCGAGGCGTCTAGGGCATCGTAGGTAAGTCCTACGGCTAATTCTAGTTGTGTTGTCAGTTTAGGGGTCTGCAATCCGCTAAGTTACCAACCTATCTGGTGTCTGGTTGCCTAGTCTAAGTTTCCTATTATCCTCCTTGGTTACCGAATCATAACAGAATCACCGGACTAACTGTGGATTGTAGGGTACTCTACAGCAGGGTTCCCCAACTCCAGTCCTCAAGGCCCACCAACAGGTCATGTTTTCAGGATTTCCTTTGTATTGCACAGGTGATGCAATTATCACCTGGGCAATACTAAGGAAATCCTGAAAACATGACCTGTTGGTGGGCCTTGAGGACTGGAGTTGGGGAACCCTGCTCTAAAGAAGGAAAGAATAGAAGAAAAAAAAAAAAGTTGTCAGAATTTTTTATTATTTTTTTTCCTCTTTTTCTCTGGGGGACATAGGAGGATTTTTTCTTCATGGAGACTAAACATTTATCTGATCGTGTTGAGCAGCTCGCTGCTGAAGTTCGGAGAATTTCTGCCTATCTCGCTCAGTTGTCTACTGTAGAACCTAAGATCCCTATTCCTGATCTATTTTCTGGGGATCGGTCTAAATTTTTTAACTTTAAGAATAATTGTAAATTGTTTTTTGCCTTGAAACCTAATTCCTCGGGGAACTCTGTGCAGGCAGGTTAAAATTGTCATCTCCTTGTTGCGTGGCGACCCTCAGTACTGGGCCTTTTCCCTGACCCCTGGGGATCCTGTTTTGGCTAATGTGGATGCATTTTTTCAGGCCCTGGGGTTGTTGTATGATGAACCTAATGTTATTGATCAAGCTGAGAAAACCTTATTGGCATTGAACCAGGGTAAGGAAGTTGAAGAATTATATTGTCAGAAATTAAGAAAGTGGGAAGTCCTTACTAAATGGAATGATGATGCCCTAGCAGCTCTTTTTCAGAAAGGTCTGGCAGATACCGTAAAAGATGTTATGGTGGGATTTCCTGTCCCCTCTGGTCTCAACGACTCTGTCATTAGCCATTCAAATTGACAGAAGTTTACGTGAACGTAAAACTATGCGAGAGGCGGTGTTGCCTTTCAAACAAACCTCTGAGCCCATGGACTGTAATAGGGTTATTTCGAGAGCTCAATGTCAAGAATTTAGAAGGCGTAATAAGTTGTGCTTCTTTTGTGGGGACGCCTCTCACACTATTTCCGTCTGCCCTAAGCGGGAAAAACGTTTTGCTCACTCATTTATGTACAGCCTAAATTCCTTTTGATGGTTACCTTGATCTGCTCCTTATCTTCATTTTCTGCTAAGGCTTTTGTTTATTCAGGATCAGCTCTGAACTTAATGGATTTTGACTTTGCTAAATGTTGTGGTTTTCCCATAATACACCTGCGGACTCCGATTCCTTTGAGGGATATTGATACTACCCTTTGGCGGAGAATAAACCCCAGTTTTGGACCCAGGTTATAATGTGGGTAGCCCCGGACCACCAAGAGAATTGTAAATTTTTGGTGTTGCATAATTTACATGACATTATTGTACTAGGTTTTCCTTGGTTGCAGACCCATAATCCTGCTTTTGGATTGGAACTCTGTGTCTGTGGTTAGTTGGGATTGTCAATGTGTTCGTAGTGACACTCCTGTTTTCTCTACCTCTCCCCAATCTCAGGATGTCCCTGATTA
The DNA here is from genome assembly GCA_033576555.1 of Oophaga sylvatica. NCBI lineage: Eukaryota > Metazoa > Chordata > Amphibia > Anura > Dendrobatidae > Oophaga > Oophaga sylvatica. The sequence goes on along the minus strand of JARQOD010001532.1, from coordinate 75,512 downwards.
TTTGGCTGATTTTTCTGATGTCTTTAGTGAGAGTAAGTCTGCGTCCTTGACTCCTCACAGGAGTTATGATTGCGTGATTGAGTTGGTGCCCGGTTGTAAATTTCCCAAGGGTCAGCTCTTCAATTTATCTGTACCTGAACATGATGCTATGCGATCTTATATCAAGGAGTCATTGGAGAAGGGTCATATTAGACCATCCTCTTCACATTTAGGTGATGGCTTTTTCTTTGTGGTCAAGAAGGATGGCTCATTGAGGCCATGTATTGACTATCGTCTCCTTAATATTTCCGATTTATTCTCCAGAGTGAAAGGTGCTAGTTGGTTTACCAAGCTTGACCTTAGGGGGGCGTATAATCTTATTCGCATTAAGCACGGTGATGAATGGAAGACGGCGTTTAATACTCCCGAGCGGCATTTTGAGTACCTAGTGATGACTTTTGGGCTCGCTAATGCCCCTTCGGTCTTCCAATCTTTCATAAACGATATTTTCCGGGATTTTGTGGACAAGTTTTTGATTTTTTATTTGGACAATATTTTGATTTTTTCCAATGACTGGGATTCTCATGTGGAACATGTTCGGATTGTATTCCGGATTTTGAGAGAAAATGCTTTGTATGTTAAGGGATCGAAATGTCTCTGGCGTACAAAAAAATTCGTTTTTGGGGTTCATTTTGTCTCCGTCCACTATTGAAAGGGACCCAGTCAAGGTTCAGGCCATTTATGATTGGGTTCAGCCCACTTCCTTGTAGGCTCTTCAGAAATTTTTGGGTTTTGCTAATTTTTACATTAAATTTATTAGAAGTTTTTCTGGTATTGTAAAACCACTGACAGATTTGACCAAAAATGGCGCTGATGTGGTGAATTGGTCTCCAGAGGAAGTTTCGGCGTTTCAGGAGCTTAAGCAGCGATTCATTTCTGCTCCTGTTCTACGGCAACCTGATGTTTCTCTCCCATTTCAGGTGGAGATAGATGCTTCTGAGATTGGTGAAGGAGCCGTTTTGTCCCAAAGGGATCCTGTAACCTCTAAAATTAAACCTTCTCTCGAAAATTTTCCCCAGCTGAACGTAATTATGATGTGGGGAATCGGTAATTATTGGCTATGAAGTGGGCATTTGAAGAGTGAAGACATTGGTTGGAAGGAGCCAAACATCAAGTTGTCGTCCTCACTGACCACAAGAACTTGATCTATCTCGAATCAGTCAAGCGATTAAATCCTAGATAGGTTAGGTGGGCCTTGTTTTTCACGCGTTTTAATTTTGTGGTCTCTTTTCTTCCGGGCACTAAAAATGTTAAGGCGGATGCCCTCTCTAGGAGTTTCTTTGTGGAGTTTCTTGATGTGACTGAGCCTACTACTATTCTAAATGAGGGGGTGGTTCTTTCCGCTATCTCAAACGATTTGAGTCTTGCCCTGGAGGTGCCCTATGGGGAAATTGTATGTGCCCGATCAATGGAGGAGAGTAATGTCTGAAATTCATTGCTCCGCGTTGGCTGGTCATCCCGGTATTTTTGGTACCAGAGATTTGGTGAGTCGGTCTTTTTGGTAGCCTGCTTTATCTCGTGATGTCAGGAATTTTGTGCAGTCCTGTGGGACTTGTTTTCGGTCCAAACCCTGTTCTCGCTCTAGTGGATTGTTAGTGCCACTGCCTGTGCCCAGGAGGCCATGGACCCATATCTCAATGGATCTTATTTCCGACCTCCCTGTCTCTCAGAGAATGACTGTTATCTGGGTGATCTGTGATAGATTTTCCAAGATGGCCTATCTGTACCTCTGCCAAAGTTGCCATCCTCTTCCGAGTTGGTGCCCTTGTTTTTTCAGCAGGTGGTTAGTTTGCACGGCATTCCGGAGAACATTGTATCCGACAGAGGAGTCCAGTTTGTTTCCAGATTTTGGAGAGCTTTTTGTTCTTAACTGGTAATTCAGTTGTCCTTCTCCTCTGCGTTTCACCCTCAGACCAATGGGCAGACTGAGAGCAAACCAGACTTTGGAAACTTACTTGAGATGTTTTGTGTCTGCTGATCAAGATGACTGGGTCTCTTTTTTGCCCATGACTGAATTTGCTCTAAATAATAGGGCTAGTTCTGCCACTCTGATGTCCCCTTTTTCCTGCAACTTCGGGTTTCATCCTCGGTTTTCTTCAGGGCAGGTGGAGGCTTCTGCCTGTCCTGGTGCTGATTGTATGGTAGAGAGAATGCAGCAGATTTGGAATCAAGGTAGTGGATAAGTTATCTCACTTTCAGTAGAGCGCCCAACGGTTTGCCACCCGGCTGTTAGAACTCTCCTGTTAGGTTTTTTCTATCTTGCTGGTCACATGACCTTTGTGGCCTATTTAATCCTGCTCCGCCCTTCTGGCTTTGCTGGACTTCATTGTAATTTCTACTCTTAAGCTAGCCGGGTGCTTTGTTAACTTTCTATATTATTTTTGCCTGGTCTTTTGACTTCTATGTTGTTTGTTTTCTTTTTACTGCTACAACTTCTGTTAGGAGGTGTCCATCTTTTCTCCCAGTCCCTAGTTCTTGTAGGGATCCCTCCCTCGCATCTATAGGTCTTCGTACAGACTAGCTGAGGACTTTAGCGGGTCTGATCGCAGGATCAGGTTCCCCGTTACATCGTAGGGATCAAGCTTAGTTTTATCATAGGGACAGATATCCCTTTCTTTCCTTAGTGCTTGTAGCAGAACATAACAGTAAGTCCAGCCCAAGAAAAATATCTCTAAGGAAAGATTTCCTGTTTCCCTAATGGTGTCGGTTCAGGAGTTGGCTCAACGCCTGCAGGGACTCTCTCTGGAGGTGTCCGAGCTTCAGCAACACTTGAGTAGCTGTTCTGGAGCACATTTCGTGGAGCCAAAGGTACGTTTGCCTGATTTATTTTTTGGTGAAAAACAAGATTTTTTTACTTTTAAAAATGCTTGCTTGTTGTATTTTCGTTTGAGACACAGATCCTCTGGTGATGAATCACAGCGCATAGGGTTCATAATGTCACTTTTGCGCAAAGAACCTCAGGAGTGAGCCTTTTCTCTGCAACCTAGTGATCCATGCTTTAGATCAGTGGATAGTTTTTTTTCTGCTTTGGGGTTGTTGTATGATGATCCTGATCGTGTCTCATCAGCTGAGACAGAGTTGAGACGTTTGAGGCAGGGATCAGGTAATGTTGAAAAATATTGTACTCACTTCCGACGGTGGTCTACTCAGGTGGGGTGGAACGATTCAGCTTTGAAAAGTTTGTTTCTTGCAGGGCTAAGTGAAAGGGTTAAAGATTTGCTGATTGCTTATCCCATACCTGGTAACTTGCAAGAGGCTATGCAGTTAGCTATACGGGTGGATAGGAGAATGCGTGCAAGGGTTAATGAGAGTAAATCCTCTGCCATGTCAGCTCCAAGTCTTGAGAGGGTCTGTACTGACATTGGAGAGCCGATGGAGATTGGAGCAATGGCACCTCGCTCTCAGGAAAAAGACCGCAGGTTTTCTGAAGGTTTGTGCTTTTATTGCGGCAAATCTGACCATTTTATTAAGAACTGTGTGCTTCGTATGAACAAAGAAAAAAAAAGGTCAGTTCCGCCCGTATAGCCTGTTTATGTCATGATCCGTTCCAGGGTTTAGTCCTGTCTGCTCTTGGTCCGGGCAGATCATGTCAAGGGTTAACATTGCTCTGCTTCATTCTGGGTTCAGGTTGGCTACTTAGCTCTCACACATCCTGCTAGCGGGTGAGCTATACTGCTACCCTTGGGATTATGTCCTTGCTGTGTTATCCCTGACTTGTCTCGTGTTTGTTGTTCCCCTCTGTCTGCCCTGTTCCCTGCATTTCCCTGTTTGTCTGTTTGATTCTCTGGTTTTTGACTCGGCCTGTATTCGGACTAGCTTCTGCTTTCTGTCTTTGTCTTATCTGCTTCTGACCGTTGCTGACCTCCTGGCTTTCTCCTGACCACATGTATGGCTTATTCCTTTTGTCCTGCTGCCTCCGTACGGTTTTGACTTGGCTTGCCTGACCACGCTCCCGCCACTTGGTGGCGCCTGTGTTTCTGCTCGGTAGAGGGCTTGCTGAGACCTCTGATACTTCAGGTGACTGATTATTCCTGACTCAGTCTTGGACGTTTTTGCTGCCACCTGGTGGTGGTTTTGGCTGCTGCAGTGCAGGCCTACTCTGGAAGTGTGTAATCCCTTCTCCCCTCTGTAACCTACATGTGGAGCACACACCAGCCTGCATTACAGCTGCATGACATTATAGCTCACCCCTACATTTAAAGGGATTTCTGCATTTTTTTTTCTGCTGTTTGCTATGGATCCGCTCCATACCTTGGCGGATCACATGAATAGCTTGGCAGTGATTATGCAAAACCTATTTGTGCAACAGAGGGAGCTTTCTAACACAGTGTAATGTATGTAGTACAGTTCATATAGCGTCTTGTGCTTGGGTGCGATTAAAACACAGGAGTCACAGGTTTGATATAGAAAAGTCCTGTATTACTTCATACAAGTTGGCAGAAATAGTCACACAGTTTGCAGACACAGAAACAGGAGACACAGCAGGCCAGAGTAATCCAAGCTCAGCAATCACTCTCCAATACAGATTCAGGATCTTCTTCTCTGTTACCGTAAGTCCATGCAAATGTGGGTCTTTCAAAGAGCAGGGTTCAGAGTCCACAAGTGCTTCAGAGTTCCTCAGTAGGAATAGCTGGAGTACAAGGTCCAAGGCTTACAGGAGTCAAGTCACAGGTTCACTGCAGGCTAGATTCTGAAGCACTGATTGCTCAGCTGTGGCTGCTTAAGAAGCAAAGGAGAGAATCAGGGCGGGAACATGCAAGCTGGAAACTCCATTTTGACTGAGGGCAAGATAGCTGCAGCAAGACAGAAAGTAAAATGGCTGACGAACAAACTGAGTTTCAGGAATATATACATAGAACCTTACATTACTCCCCCTTAAGGACAACCTCCGGATGACCTCAGACCAGGCTTGTGTGGGTACCTCTGATGAAACTGTCAGAGCAAGCGAGGAGCATTAACCTTATTGACCGGTTCCCATGAGTTGTCCTCCACTGGGTAGCCCTGCCATTTAATCAGATATTGTAACTGATTTCTATACAACCTGGAATCTAAAATCCTTTCCACCACAAATTCTTCCTGACCATCGACTAGCACTGGGTCAGGGCAAGGAGAGGAACGTCCAGGAAACGTATTGGGTGTCGCAGCCTTTAGTAGGGATACCTGAAAGACAGGGTGGATTCTCATAGTTCTGGGCAGTTGAAGACGACAAGCAACGGCACTTATAATTTTACTGATTTTATAGGGTCCAATGTACTTATGTCCCAACTTAGACGATGGAATCCTTAACTTAAGATTTCTGGTTGACAGCCAGACCAAGTCTCCTACCTTGAAAGCTGGTGCAGGTTTACGAAATGTATCTGCTGCTTTCTTGTACCTTTCTTGAGCCGATTCCAGATTTTCCTTTAGAAGATCCATATTCTTCTGTAAAGACGTGATTCTTTCAGCCACTGCTGGTAAAGGCGTTTCTATGGGAAATCGTGGTAGAATGTTAGGATGATAACCTAGATTAGAGTAAAAAGGAGACTGTTTAGTGGAGGCACTCTGAGAGTTGTTATACGAGAACTCAGCTAATGGAAGTAGATCCACCCAATCATCCTGTAGGTGGCAGATAAAGCAGCGGAGATACTGCTCCAGGGTTTGATTGGTTCGTTCGGTCTGTCCATTAGTCTGGGGATGAAAAGCAGAAGAAAGGTTTACTTTAATGTCCAATGCTGCACAGAAATTTTGCCAAAACCTAGAAGTGAATTGCACCCCTCGATCCGAAATAACCTCATCCGGTACTCCATGTAAGCGAAACACATCTTTAATCATCAAATCTGATGTCTGTTTTGCAGTGGGTAAGCCGACACAAGGGATAAAATGAGCTGCCTTTGTTAGACGGTCAACCACCACTAGAATGGTGTTCTTCCCCTGAGAGGTTGGTAACTCCACAATGAAGTCCATAGAAATGGATCCCCACGGGCGGGACGGGGTGGGAAGAGGCTGTAACAGACCAGTTGGTGAGGAGGAGGTGTTTTGCATCTTGCACAGACCTCACATGAAGTGACATAATTCAAAACATCCTTCCTGCAAGTGGGCCACCAAAAGAAACGAGAAAGAAATTCCTGTGTCTTTAGAATTCCTCTATGCCCAGCTATCTTGGAATCGTGAATGAGTTGCAATACTCTTAATCTGACTGTTTCAGGAATATACAGACGTTGTCCCTGAATCCACACACCATTCTTAAAGACAAGACTTACGTCCCTTGGGGGTTGTGCCAAAAAGGAATCCGCATGGTATGCTTCCTTGATGTCCTTAAGTAGGTCTTGATTATGAATTACTCCTAGGAATCTAGAGTCAGGAAGAATAGTCTTAGGAGGAGTAATTGGACGTGTCTCTGCTGAGTAAATCCTAGAGAGTGCATCAGCCTTTCCATTGCGCGATCCTGGTCTATAAGAGATTATAAAATTAAATTGGTTTAAGAAAAGATTCCAGCGAGCCTGGCGAGGAGTCAGGCACTTAGCCGACCTGATAAACTCAAGGTTACGATGGTCTGTCAGGACGACTATTTGCTGTGCAGCTCCCTGAAGAAGGTGTCTCCATTCTTTGAAGGCGGCAATAATGGCCAACAACTCTCTATTGCCCACATCGTAGTTCCTCTCAGCCGAAGACAACTGCTGGGAAAAGAAGGCACAGGGATGCAAGACATTCTTCTCACCTGTTCTCTGAGAGAGTATAGCTCCAACGGCACAGTCTGAAGCATCCACCTCTATTATGAAGGCAAGCTCGGGGTTGGGATGTACTAGGATAGGTGCAGTGGTAAATTTATCTTTTAGACGGGAAAATGCTTCCTGGGCTTGGGGAGTCCAGGAAAACCTAGACTCTTTCCGGGTAAGTTGAGTGATAGGTGACACTACCTCAGAGAAATTTCTAATGAAACGTCTATAGAAGTTGGCAAACCCGATGAAGCGCTGTACCTCCTTCACATTTCTAGGACTTGGCCAATCCTTGATGGCTTGGGTTTTGCTTCCATCCATACTAATTCCTTGTGTAGACAGTACATACCCCAGAAATTGAATTTCGGTCCTATGGAATTCACACTTTTCAAGTTTGATGTAAAGATGATTTTGTCTTAGACGTTCCAAGACCATTCTCACATGTCCATGATGTTCCTCTGTGGAGTTAGAAAAAATTAGAATATCATCCAAATAAATTACCACGAATGTATCTAGGAGATCCCTGAAGATGTCATTCACCAAGTGTTGGAAAGTGGCTGGGGCGGTACTCAGACCAAAAGGCATAACTAGATATTCAAAGTGTCCATAGCGTGACCTGAATGCAGTCTTCCATTCATCCCCAGGTCTAATACGGACTAAGTTATAGGCCCCACGAAGATCTAGTTTAGAAAAAATTTTGGCATGTCGCACTCTCTCCAATAACTCAGGGATTAAAGGCAATGGATAACGGTTTCTAATAGTAACCTTATTGAGTTCCCTATAGTCTACGCATGGTCTCAGAGATCCATCTTTCTTCTTTACAAAGAAGATGGGTGCACCTGCAGGAGATGAAGAGGGGCGTATGAAGCCCTTGGCTAGATTTTCATCTATGTAAATCCTTTAAAGCCTTTAGCTCGGGCCCCGCCAGGGGGTAGATCTTACCAAAAGGTATCTCTGCTCCAGGCAATAATTCAATTGGACAATCATATGGACGGTGAGGAGGAAGCTGGTCAGCGTTCTTCTTGCACATAAATCCACATAGTCCTGGTATACAGCTGGTAGTTCAGGGACTGACATGATTCCTTTAGGAACAGAGCAAGCTGAAACTTTTGGACTCATCTGTTTCTCTGGAAAGTGTAATTCCTTGGTCTCCCAGTTAATGGTAGGATTCTGAGCCTGCAGCCATGGTAGCCCTAGAATAATGGGAAAGTGGGGAGAAGAGATAAGCATAAAGGACAGTTTCTCTTGATGATCTTTACCCATAAGAACCCTCAAAGGCTCTGTTTCCTGATCCACTGGTCCAGAGGTCAGCAGGAAGCCATCCACAGTTTCCATCTGTACTGGAGTAGCCTTCTTCACTGAACGTATTCCCTGTTTCAGAGCAAAGGAGACATCCATAAAATTTCCACTTGCCCCTGAGTCGATCATAGCAGAGCTAGACACCCAAGCTGAGTCAACCCAGAGTTTGATGGAAAGAAAGCAATGAGAATTGTTTTTCTTACAACTCAGCTGGGACACCGCTGAGGAAACTTGAAAAATGGCAGCGTTTACACAGTCAACGTCCTCAGAGGTAACGGAGTTTGAGTCCGAGAAATGAAGATCTGTTGCTGCAGATCTCTCTGGAGCCTGAGGCTCGGACCTGACAGATCCCCTCTCGCAACACTCACAATGAATGAGTGCTGCAGTAGTCTTACGAGAACGGCTGGGGACAGTTTATAATGAAGTGCCCTGACTTACCACAATAGAAACATAGATTCTCCTTAAAACGATGTTCCTTGCGTGCATCACTAACCCGTCGTTGTAAAGAGTCTACCTGCATGGGTTCAGGTTCAGGTTCCCGTGTAATCCTACTCAAAGGTTCCTTAGCTGGAGAGGAAGGTAGGAAAAGGTTAGTACGATTGCTTTCGAACCATCTCTCTTGCCTGCGTTCAGTCAGACGAGTATCAATACGGATGCAGTAGTTAATAAAGTCACCTAACGCAGTGGGAGGGTTGGCACGAGCAAGTTCATCCTTAATCAGTGGAGATAACCCCTTTCGAAAAATAGATTTTTTGGCGGAACTGTCCCAGGTGGTATCAAGGGCCCATCTCCTGAAATCCAAGGCATATTCAGCTACCGAGTGCTTACCTTGGCGCAAAGCTAACATGGCTGCTTCAGCTGTTGCACCTCGATTGGGGTCATCAAACACCTGTCCCATGGCTGAAATAAAATCATCAAGGTGATTCAAACAATCATCCTCAGTCTCAATCAGAGGGTTTGCCCACATTAAAGCCTTGTTGGTAAGCAACATAATTATAGTAAGCACCTTAGATCGTTCAGTGGGAAATTGTGAAGCATGTGCAGAAAAAAAAATATTGCATTGATTAATAAATCCCCTGAATTTCTCACGTTCACCGCCAAAACGAAAAGGGGGCAACTTGGGAATCCCAGCACTCGGGGCTACGGCAGGAGCCTGGACTCGCCCCTCTAGAACCTCAATCCTGGCTCGCAAATCCTGGGTAGTCTGTCCAACCACTTGCAAATTGTGATTATTGAGGTCCTGTAGATTTGTAAAACGGGTCTTTATATTCTGCAAATCTGCAAGGATATTATCAGTCACTCCGCAAAGTTCCTTTATGCGGGCCTCCATTTTCCAGATCTTTTAAGACAGGATTACTGGAAGAAGAGGAGAGAAAAAAAAAAAAAAATAGTTTTCACCTGTGGCAACACTGCAGAGAGAAAAAAAAATTAAGGGAACTGCTCACCTGGAATGGTTGTGAGGAGTCACAACCACTATCATCACAGAAAGTTTCAACCAGACATCTGATATCCAGAGTTACAGCAGACAAAAAAGAGAAAAGAAAGGAAAAAAAAAAAAACAATAGTGTTTACCTGTGGTAACACTGCAAAAAGAAAAAACTTAAGGGAATTGCTCACCTGGAATGGTTGTGAGAAGTCACAACCACTGTCATCACAGAAAGTACAACCGGACGTCTGATATCCACAGTACAGCAGACACAGCCTTCCAGACCCAGCAGACACTAATGTTTTGGCTTCAGAATCTTGTAATGTATGTAGTACAGTTCATATAGCGTTTGTGCTTGGGTGCGATGAAAACACAGGAGTCACAGGTTTGATATAGAAAAGTCCTGTATTACTTATACAAGTTGGCAGAAATAGTCACACAGTTTGCAGACACAGAAACAGGAGACACAGCAGGCCAGAGTAATCCAAGCTCAGCAATCACTCTCCAATACAGATTCAGGATCTTCTTCTCTGTTACCGTAAGTCCATGCAAAGTGGGTCTTTCAAAGAGCAGGGTTCAGAGTCCACAAGTGCTTCAGAGTTCCTCAGTAGGAATAGCTGGAGTACAAGGTCCAAGGCTTACAGGAGTCAAGTCACAGGTTCACTGCAGGCTAGATTCTGAAGCACTGATTGCTCAGCTGTGGCTGCTTAAGAAGCAAAGGAGAGAATCAGGGCGGGAACATGCAAGCTGGAAACTCCATTTTGACTGAGGGCAAGATAGCTGCAGCAAGACAGAAAGTAAAATGGCTGACGAACAAACTGAGTTTCAGGAATATATACATAGAACCTTACACACAGTAATATCGTTGCAGACTGACTGTAAGCACTCTAACACTGTCGATGTTTCTTTGCACTCTCCTGAACCTACAGTAAAGCTCCCAGATACCTTCTCCGGGGAGAGGGAGAAATTCAGTACTTTCAGGGAGAGTTGCAAACTATTGTTTTCACTTAGACCCCTATCTTCTGGTGATGAGAGTCAGCGGGTGGGGATAATCATTTCCTTATTGCGGGAGGGACCTCAGTCATGGGCTTTCTCTCTACCTGCTTCTGCCCCTGAACGTGTGTCTGTGGACAGATTCTTTGAGGCATTGGGACTGATTTATGATGAACCAGACCGGGTCAGGGTAGCAGAGGACATGATCATGGGTCTCTCTCAGAATGAACTCACTGCTGAACAGTATTGTTCTGAGTTCAGGAGGTGGTCTGTTGAGGTATCCTGGAATGACTCTGCTCTAAGACGCCTGAGAGGATTATAAGAGAGAGGATTATCGGATCATCTCAAGGACGTGCTGGCCCTTCATCTTCCGCCCAGTTCCCTGGAAGAGATCATGACCCAGGCCATTCGTATGGACCGGAGGTTACGGGAGAGAGGAATTATCCAGCATGAGATTCCCGTATTGCCTGCCAAGTCTGAGGTGGTGTCATTCAAGGAGACTATGGAAGTTGGTACCATTAATTTCGAAGAGAAAGAGAGGAGACGGCGACGAGATGAGAAATTATGTTTTTATTGTGGAGATCCGGGACATTGGAAGATGGACTGCCCCTCTTGTCCATCAAATAAAGAGCTGCCGAGTCTGGGTGATGATCTAGGAGGTCATCCAGACTCTCAGGTACCATTTTCATCTTTTCAGAAAATTTTGTTAGAGGTGGAACTGTGTTATGGAGGTGGTAGTGCTTCCACTTCAGCATTTGTGGACTGTGGATCTTCCATGAATTTCATTAACTCTAGTATGGTGTCCGAGTTAAAGTTAGGGACAGTCAGGCTAGAGACTCCCATCTATATCGTTGCAATTGATAAGACACCGTTGGCTCAAAATGTCATTAAGTTTACATCAGGAACGAATTTCATGTTATGTTATGAATAATCTTCCTGCAGGACTGATGTTGGGGTTCCCCTGGTTGCAGAGGCATAATCCTGTTATTGACTGGGGATCTCGTGATATTGTTAAATGGGGTCCTAATTGTTCCAATGGTTGTCTTTCTGCTGTTTTTGTGTCTGCCATTAGTCCGGAGGGTATTCCGGAGTACCTGAAGGACTTTGGGGACGTGTTCTCCGATAAAGAGGCTGAGGTTTTGCCACCCCACCGTCCTTATGATTGTGCCATTAATCTTATTCCTGGTTCTAAATTGCCCAAAGCCCGTTTGTACAATCTTTCTGGCCCGGAACGTACTGCTATGAAAAACTATATCTCTGATATCCTACGCAAAGGTCACATCCGTCCCTCTGTCTCACCTGTGGCTGCGGGATTCTTTTTTGTTAAGAAAAAAGATGGTGGTTTACGCCCGTGCCTCGATTTCCGAGAACTAAGTAAAATTACGGTGAGAAATACCTACCCTCTCCCACTCATTCCTGATCTTTATAACCAAGTGTCTGGGGCTAAGTGGTTTTCCAAACTTGATCTCAGGGAGCATATAACCTTATCCGTATTCAGGAAGGGGATGAGTGGAAAACGGCATTTCTCACCTCTGAAGGTCTGTTTGAAAATTTGGTCATGCCCTTTGGTCTCACGAACTGTATTTCAGAACTTCATGAATGATGTTTTCTATGATTTTATCGGGCGCTTTATGGTTGTATACTTGGATGATATCCTTGTTTTCTCGCCTGATAAGGAATCCCACATTGGTCATCTACGTGCTGTTCTTCACAGGTTAAGGGGTAATTCTCTGTTTGCTAAACCCGAGAAGTGTTTGTTTTGTGTCCAGGAGCTTTCCTTTCTGGGGATCATCCTGTCGGCCAATGGGTTTCGGATGGATCCCGGAAAGGTACAGGCCATTGTTGATTGGGTGCAACCCAGAGACCTCAAGGGGTTGCAGCGTTTTCTGGGTTTCGCCAATTATTATCGAAAATTCAACAAGGGGTTTTCTCAGGTGGTCAAACCACTCACGATCTCACTCGAAAGGGGGCTGATCTCAAAGTTTGGTCAACCTCTGATACTTCAGGTGACTGATTATTCCTGACTCAGTCTTGGACGTTTTTGCTGCCACCTGGTGGTGGTTTTGGCTGCTGCAGTGCAGGCCTACTTTGGAAGTGTGTAATCCCTTCTCCCCTCTGTAACCTACATGTGGAGCACACACCAGCCTGCATTACAGCTGCAGTATAAATACTAAGGGCGTCTTTCTTTCTGCCACTACTACTGCGGCTCAGGAAGAATTTATGGATTTTCGGGTATTTGTCGATTGTGGTTCTACTCTGAATGTGATTGATGGGGGATTCTTGGAAAAACTTAAATTAAAACCCAAACCTTTGTCATCCCCTATTGCCGTGGTTTCTGTTGATGGCTCTCCCTTGAAGAATGTTACTCACAAGGTCTGTGAATTTCCCCTTACTATTAATGGTGTTCATCAAGAGAATTTGGATTTGGTAGTATTGAATAATTTACCTTCTCCGGTGATTTTGGGGTTACCCTGGTTTAAGGTTTCACTCACTCGGCTGCTTCAGAGGTAAATCAGGAGACAATTTCTTATGCAAAAAGTCCTTCGGTTTATTACATCATAAACCATAGTACCGTACAATTCAAATCTTCAATGTTTCAGCTCCTGCCTGGAGCCTCACTCCTCAGACACAGAGACCTCTCTGTAATGTCCCGCCAGGACACATGGTAGTCTGTCCACCCTGGCAGACTCCCACAACACTCTCTTCACAGGTGCCAAGCACACTTCGTTACATTGCTGTAACCCCACCCACAGATGAGGTCAGGATCACATGGTTAGGTCACCTGGTCATGACCTCATCACAGGTCCTTTACCACAACACAAACCATGCTTCCATGTATATCTCGAGGAGCATACACAGTGCCCCCCAACTGCATCAGGTGTCACTACACCACATACCTCCCCCCTCTGTTCAAACTTGTGGGGTTGAACACTTGTTACCTGACCAGAGATCCTTCTCGGTCGTCTCTGCCAGTCAAACCGTCTGGCTAAGTCGGGCCCTCTGTCAGACCACCCGCCTTCCCAGCGGTCAGTACGGCGTCGCAATTCCCTTGCACCCATACGTCCTGTCTGGTCTGAGTCCTTTTTATTTCGTCTACTACAGGTTCTCTTGCTTAGGTCACTCATCACTGAGCTAACTGAGGCATCACTATTTCTACCTCTTCCATCAGGCGCTCTTCGCCTCTCAACACTACGGATAGAAGGTGGCGGCCATCTTCTTTCCATTTCCTGCAGCTCTCTGTTGACCTGCTCCCTCTCCAGTCGTAGCTGCTCTACTTCTCTCAAGTATGACACACGATACTCCAGGAGCATCCGGATATTCCCAAGGCTCTCCCTGGATCCGACAACGTGGAATGGAACCATCCCATCTTCACCCCTGACCTGGACTTCGTCATCAGCCGGAATCCTGACTCTTGTCACACTGGACTTATTCACCATCTCCTGCATCACTTTCCCAAGTCTTCCGATGACTTTCTTCACCAGACCTCTGGGCACTTGAATGATGTCTTCCACCAATCCAAGCTGACTTTGAGCCTTTCTTGATTGCTCCAAACGTCGAGCGGCTTCTTTATTCCTCCACATGATCATCTGTTTCGTTCGGAGGCATTGTAGATGCATGTCTCTCAGGACAGCCACTCGCTTCAGTGTGACTTCCTTAGTCGACAGTATGACTAACTGTTTCATCTCTGGCACCCAGTTCACACTACATGCTTCTACCGCCTTTCTAAAAGCCTCATGCACCTCCTCACTGGCACACACTTCTCGCAGGTCTTCGGGTATCTCTATTACACACTTGAAACCCGACCCGTCGCCTTCTTGGACAGACTGTTGGACCTCCTCGTCCTGAGCATTAGTACAGTTTTCCAAGACATCGCTCTCCCTTGTGTGCCCATCTGCATGGCACTTCCCTTGCTGGATTTCTTCTTCCATAGATTTCTGGAGCTGGGCACCAGTCTCCTCCTCCATCTTGAGCTCTCGGAAAACTTCATCTCGCTCTTCTGCCAAGCAGCGACACTCCTGCTGATGTTTCTCTTGGGCCTCTCTGAGCACCTCCGTCTCTCCCCATAGAGCCTTGTTCATACTCTTACACGCTGACAGATGATCTCTGAGCCTAGAGACTTCCCTCTCCAGCTCTTCCACTCTGTGCTCAATCATTCGTCTCAGGACCCTTTCTCGCTCGACTGTCTCTTTCACTGTTTCTTTAAACAGCTCTCTCTCATGGTCCTGCTCTCTTTTAGCCAGCACATGTCGCACCATCACCTCTTTAATTACATTTTCAGCTGGGCACTCTTGCCTACACACACTCTGCCTCTCCAGGTGTTCCGCATCCGCAGTTTCCACTGTCTCAAGACTCTCGGTAACTTCAGAGAGCTCCAGCTTACTGCACTCACTTTCCCTTGCGGTCGAGTCACAGTCTGCATAGAAATCACTCCCACTCCCCCTGTCATCCTGGAACAACACGTTCCCCTTTAGACAGGTCTCTGCCCCCTTTCCTGGAGCTATACCGTTTCTCACGGTCACACGTCTTGTCACGTCCAAGTCCCCGAGTTGGTCTGACCCACACTTTCTCCCGGTCACCTGGAACTCTGGACTATCGCTATTAGGTGTTACCTTCTTTTCACACATCACACGACAAGGAACCACTACAGCCACCTGCTGTGATGGGGCTCCCTCCTCTGAACAACAACACACTTTATCAACTTCCCATGCCTTTTCAAATAACGTGAAGTCCCGCTTCCTCTCATAGGGGTACACTAAGTTCGGTGGTATACCAGCATAACACCCTTTTGGAATTTCCACCCACTTTTGGGCCACCATCCCCTTTTGGGTTGCCACCCCCTTTTGGGACTCCGCCCCTTTTGGGCCACCATCCCAATTTGGGTTACCGCCCCCTTTTGGGCCACCATCCTAATTTGTGTTACCGCCCCCTTTTGGGACTCCGCCCCTTTTGGGCAACTTTATTGATTTGGGCTACCACCCCCATTTGGGCCACAATCCCAATTTGGGTTACCGCCCCTTTTGGACTCCGCCCCCTTTTGGGCCACCATCCCAATTTGGGTTACCGCCCCCTTTTGGGCCACCATCCTAATTTGGGTTACCGCCCCCTTTTGGGACTCCGCCCCTTTTGGGCAACTTTACTGATTTGGGCTACCACCCCTTTTGAGACTCCACCCCCTTCTGGGCCACAATCCCAATTTGGGTTACCGCCCCTTTTGGGACTCGCCCCCTTTTGGGCCACCATCCCAATTTGGGTTACCGCCCCTTTTGGGCCACCATCCTAATTTGTGTTACCGCCCCCTTTTGGGACTCCGCCCCCTTTAGTGCAACTTTACTGATTTGGGCTACCACCCCCTTTTGAGACTCCACCCCCTTTTGGGCCACAATCCCAATTTGGGTTACCGCCCCCTTTTGGGTAACTTTACTGATTTGGGCTACCACCCCCTTTTGAGACTCCACCCCCTTTTGGGCCACAGTCCCAATTTGGGTTACCGCCCCCTTTTGGGACTCCGCCCCCTTTTTGGTAACCATCCCTGTTTTGGGTTGCCGCCCCCTTTTTGGACTCCTCACCTTTTAGGGACACCACCCATCACTGGGGTACACACCACGGCTCTTACAGGCCCCAGTCCACACAGTACCCTTAGACAGTGACTTTCACTTAGGGCGTGTACTGGCCCTTTAAGAGTTTGTGTGCCTCGGTTCACACTGTCCT
Source organism: Oophaga sylvatica (assembly GCA_033576555.1). Classification (NCBI taxonomy): domain Eukaryota; kingdom Metazoa; phylum Chordata; class Amphibia; order Anura; family Dendrobatidae; genus Oophaga; species Oophaga sylvatica. The sequence goes on along the minus strand of JARQOD010001532.1, from coordinate 59,351 downwards.
TTTTACCACACCAGCTCCTGCTGGTACTGCCACCGCTTCCGTTGCAGCCACCAACAACCAGCACCTCCAGATGCTACTCCTAAGCTGCTGTGGCTGTTACTGCAGCTCTGGCTGCTGCAGAACTTCTTGCTGCAACAGTCACTGTAGCTCCTGCTACCACAAGTCTCTGCACGCTGCGCTGTCTTGCCGTTTGTCACCTTCGTGACCCCACGAGTCACAGCCAGCCGCTTGTCACCTTCATGACTCCTCCGAGCCACAGCAAACACCTCACACGTGTTCCAGAAAAAAAAAACAGTTTCTCACTGACCCGTCAGCACAACACAGACTCCTGTCTGTCACACTCTCAGCCAGAGAGATTTTCCGGACACCTCCTCTCTCATAGAGGCATCCCACAAAGGAAAAAAGTTTCTCACTGACCCGTCAGTACACCACAGACTCCTGTCTGTTACACTCTCAGCCAGAGAGATTTTCCGGACACCTCTTTTCATAGAGGCATCCCACAGAGGAAAAAATAGTTTCTCACTGACCCGTCAGCACAACACAGACTCCTGTCTGTTACACTCTCAGCCAGAGAGATTTTCCGGACACCTCCTTTCAGAGGCATCCAACAAAGGAAAAAAAAACAGTCTTTCAATAATTCTTCTCACTGATCCCGACCAGCATAGCACGGTTGTCAAGACCGTCCCCTGTTAGCGTCAGCCACACAGGTTCCTGGAGACCTCAGCCTCAGAGGTATCCAGGAAACACAAAAATACAGTCTTTCTTTCACGAACAGTTCCCTCTGGTCCCGACCAGCATAACACGGTTTTCAAGACCGTTACCTGTTGGCATCAGCCACACAGGTTCCTGGAGACCTCCTCCTTAGAGGTATCCTATCAGCATGCTTTTTTTTTTTTTTTCTCCATTTTCAATGACCCCGGTCAACATAACACAGACTCCTGTCTGTCACCACTGCTTAACAGCTTCTTCAGATACCTCATATCAGAGGCACCACATAAGCACAAACACAGTTTATTCGTGACCACTGGTCACACTCACGGTTTTCACAGACCGTCCGTTCCTCCTCTGATTCCTGATTCCCAGTCCTGCAACATGTGCTCCTTGGGTCGCTGCCAGCATTCCATTCACCAATTGTAAGATTTCACTCACTCGGCTGCTTCAGAGGTAAATCAGGAGACAATTTCTTATGCAAAAAGTCCTTCGGTTTATTACATCATAAACCATAGTACCGTACAATTCAAATCTTCAATGTTTCAGCTCCTGCCTGGAGCCTCACTCCTCAGACACAGAGACCTCTCTGTAATGTCCCGCCAGGACACATGGTAGTCTGTCCACCCTGGCAGACTCCCACAACACTCTCTTCACAGGTGCCAAGCACACTTCGTTACATAGCTGTAACCCCACCCACAGATGAGGTCAGGATCACATGGTTAGGTCACCTGGTTATGACCTCATCACAGGTCCTTTACCACAACACAAACCATGCTTCCATGCATATCTCGAGGAGCATACACAGTGCCCCCTAGCTGCATCAGGTGTCACTACACCACACTGGTTAAAATTGCACAATCCTGTTCTGGATTGGTCTACCAATGAAATTAAGTCCTGGAGTTCTAAGTGTTATGACAAGTGTTGTAACGGGCGTATTGCTGCTGTGGATAAAGGGGAACTACCTGTACCTATTCAGGATTTTTGGAAAGTTTTTTCTGAGAAGGAATCGCAGATTTTACCTCCTCATAGAAACTATGATGGTACTATTGAATTTGTCCCTGGAGAGACTCTTCCTAAAAGTCGTTTATTTAATCTTACTATTCCTGAGAGAAAGGCTTTGGAGGAATACATACAGACAAGCTTGGCCGCCGGTCACATTAGGCCTTCCAAGTCTCCTGTGGCTGTTGGATTTTTTTTTGTTAAAAATAGGACGGCGGTTTATGTCCTTGTCTGGACTTTCGTGAGATTAATAAAATTACTGTACGCAATTCTTACCCACTGCCATTGATTCCTGATTTGTTTAACCAGTTAGCGGGGGCCAAGTGGTTCTCTAAAATTGATCTTCGGGGGGCATACAATTTGTTGCGCATGAAGGAGGGTGACGAATGGAAGACTGCTTTTAACACTCCTGTGGGTCATTTTGAGAATCTGGTTATGCCTTTTGGCCTTACCAATGCTCCTGCATTTTTTCAGAATCTTATTAATGACATCCTTAGACCTTTGATCGGCAAAAATGTGGTTGTGTATTTCGATGACATTTTGATTTATTCGCTGCATCTAGAGTGTCATTGGTGGAGCGTTCGTGAGGTATTACAGTTATTGAGTGACAATTTGCTTTTTGCTAAGCTGGAGAAATGTGATTCGCTGTACAGAGAATTAGTTTTTTGGGCTACATTATCTCCAGCGAAGGTTTTGAGATGGACCCGGTGAAAGTTAAAGCTGTGCAGGAATGGCCTAGGCCTATTGGTTTGAAATCGTTACAAAGGTTTTTGGGTTTCGCCAATTATTGTAGAAAATTCATTAAAAATTTTTCTATTATTGTCAAACCACTGACCGATCTCACCAGGAAAGATGCTAATGCAGTTCAGTGGAATACTGAGGCCATTGAAGCTTTTGTGTTTTTAAAAGAGAGGTTCAGCTCTGCTCCCATCCTTATGCAGCCTGACGTGACTAAACCGTTTTTGGTTGAGGTTGATGCTTCTTCTGTGGGGGTCGGCCCGGTGTTGTCTCAGGAAAACACGGATGGAGTAAATCCTTGTGCATTTTTTTCAAAAAAATTTTCTGAGACTGAACTGAATTATAATATTGGTAATCGGGAATTGTTGGCCATTAAACTCGCATTTGAACACTGGTGGCATCTCTTGGAAGGTGCTGAATTTCCCGTTCAGGTTTTCACTGATCATAAAAATCTGATCTATCTTGATGCTGCCAAATGCTTGAATGCCCGTCAGGCTAGGTGGGCACTGTTTTTCTCGCAGTTTAATTTTTCCGTTACTTACATCCCAGGTACTAAGAATGTGAAAGCCGATGCTTTGTCTCGCAGCTTTTCTCCCATGGTTGGTGCTGAGGAGGAAAACATTTTACACGAAGGGGTTGTGATTGCTGCTTTGGACTCTGCGTTGGAAGATGAGATTCTTAAAGCACAGGAGAATGCCCCATCTAACACTCCCCATGGGAGGTTATTTGTGCCTGGGACCTTTAGGAGATTTGTTTGTTGAGTGTCATGAGTCTCGGTTGGCAGGTCATCCTGGAATCTCTGAGACCAAGAGACTTGTGGGTCGCAGTTTTTGGTGGCCTGGATGGCAGAAGGAAGTCATTAAGTGGGTGCGTCAATGTACTGTGTATGCTAGATCTAAGTCTTCACAAACTCCTGCTGCGGGGTTGCTTTGCCCTCTGGAGGTTCCTAGTGCTCCTTGGACACATTTAGCTATGGACTTTATTACTGACCTTCCCCCCTCTGAGGGTTTCACTGTCATCTGGGTGGTTGTGGACCGTTTTAGCAAGATGTGTCACTTAGTTCCTTTCATCAAACTGCACTGCGCTAAGACTCTCGCTAAGGCCTTTGTCAAGGAAATTGTCAGACTACATGGCGTTCCTACTGACATTGTTTCTGATAGGGGACATCAGTTCATGGCTCATTTTTGGCGCGCCTTTTGTGACAGGTTGGGAGTTCATTTGTCGTTTTCATCCGGATATCATCCTGAGTCTAATGGCCAGACAGAAAGGAAAAATCAGTATGTTGAGCAGTTCTTGCGTTGTTTTGTGGCAGACAATCAAACAAGAGAGGTGGTCTGAGTTGCTGCCACTTGCTGAATTTGCTCTTAACAACCATACATCCTCTTCTGCTGGTTGTTCGCCTTTTTTTTGTTGTACTGGGAGACATCCGTCGTTTGGGTCATTCTCCAAATTGGTATCGGCCGTGCCTGAAGAGAATTTTTCTGGTGATTTGGAGAGAGTTTGGACGGATGTGCGTGGTAATCTTCAGGAGGCTAACAGAAAATCTAAAAGGTACTTTGATAGGAAACAGCAAGAGGTTTTGTTTGCTATTGGTGACATGGTTTGGTTATCCTCTAAGAATCTGAGGTTGAGGATTCCTTCTAAAAAATGGGGTCCCAAGTTTGTAGGGCCCTTTAAGGTGCTTCAGGTTGTTAACCAATCGGCTGTTAGGTTGGAGGTTTCTACCTCCTGGAAGATTAATTCGGTGTTTCATGTTTCTCTGTTGAAAAGAGCTGATGTGTCGGATGGAAACGCCTCTGCCACTGTTCCCCCGGTGGTGGACGGGGAATATGAAATTTCCCGCATCCTAAATTCTAGACGGTATAGAGGGAGTTTGCAGTATCTCGTCGTTTGGAAGGGTTTTGGACCCGAGGATAACTCATGGGTGAGGGCCGACGATGTTTCTGCGTCCAGACTTCTCAGAGCATTTCACAAGAGGTTTCCGGGTAAGCCTGGGCCTAGGGGATCCAGAGGATCCTCTTAGAAGGGGGGGTACTGTTAGAACTCTCCAGTTAGGTTTTTTCTATCTTGCTGGTCACATGACCTTTGTGGCCTATTTAATCCTGCTCCACCCTTCTGGCTTTGCTGGACTTCATTGTAATTTCTACTCTTAAGCTAGCCGGGTGCTTTGTTAACTTTCTATATTAGTTTTGCCTGGTCTTTTGACTTCTATGTTCTATGTTGTTTGTTTTCTTTTTACTGCTACAACTTCTGTTAGGAGGTGTCCATCTTTTCTCCCAGTCCCTAGTTCTTGTAGGGATCCCTCCCTCGCATCTATAGGTCTTCGTACAGACTAGCTAAGGACTTTAGCGGGTCTGATCGCAGGATCAGGTTCCCCGTTACATCGTAGGGATCAAGCTTAGTGTAAGGTTCTTTGTACATGTTTCTTGAAACTCAGTTTTTCCGTCAGCCATTTTGCTTTCTGTCTTGCTGCAGCTATCTTGCCCTCAGTCAATATGGAGTTTCCAGCTTTCATGTTCCCGCCCTGATTCTCTCCCTCTTGCTTCTTAAGCAGCCTCAGCTGAGCAATCAGTGCTTCAGAATCAAGCCTGCAGTGAGCCTGTGACCTGACTCCTGGAAACCTTGAACTTTGTACTCCAGCTATTTCCTACTGAGGAACTTTGGAACACTTGTGGACTCTGGAAACCTGCTATTTGATAAATCCACGTTTGCATGGAATTACGGTAACAGAGAAGAGATCCTGAACCTGTTGTGGAGAGTTATTGCTGAGCTTAAAGTTACTCTGGCCTGCTGTGTCTCCTGCTTCTGTACCTGCAAACTGTGTGACTATTTTTGCCACCTGTATGACGTAATACAAGTCCTTCTATATCAAACCTGTGTCTCATGTGTTTTCCTCGCACCCAAGCACAAGACGCTATATGAACTGTACACCATACATTACACTTAGTTTTATCATAGGGACAGATATCCCTTTCTTTCCTTAGTGCTTGTAGCAGAACATAACACCGGCATAGGACTGATGGTCCCCGGTATAAAGTAGGTGACATGGTTTGGTTGTCCTCAAAAAATATTCCTATGAAGGTTGCATCTCCAAAATTTAAGCCAAGGTTCATTGAACCTTATATGATGTTGGAAATCCTTAATCCCTTTCCGTTTGGCTCTTCCAGGAACGTTCAAGGTTCACGTTTTTTATAAATCTTTGTTGAAAAGGTTTGTTGAGCCAGTAGTTCCTAATGGCTGCGCCCCCTGATCCTGTATTGGTTAAGGGCAATCTGGAGTATGAAGTAGAGAAGGTATTGGATTCTCATCTGGCTAGACGGAGACTCCAGTACTTGGTCAAGTGGAAAGGTTTTGGTCAAGAGGATAATTCTTGGGTGTTTGCTTCTGACATTTATGCCGAGAGATTGGTTCGCGCCTTTCACCGGGCCCATCCTGATCGGCCTGGTGGCTTGGGTGAGGGTTCGCTGACCCCTCCTCAAGGGGGAGGTACTGTTGTGAACACCTTTAATCTGGCTTCTGAGGTTGAGCTCCCTCTGGTGGTTGCTTCTGGTAATGGAGCTGCCCTGGCTAACAGAAGTCTCTCACCTGACGGAGATGATTGGACATCAGTTGTTACTGACTGGGGAGATATAAGTGAGCAGCCTTCCCATATTGCTTGCCGGTGATTTGTTTCTTCCTAGCCTTTTGGAAGTCTGCTGCTCCCTGCTGTGTCCTTCATCATTCAGATAAGTTATTTTGCTGTTTAAGTCTGTGGCTTTTGTTTACCTGTTGCTTTTCTCAGCTTTCTGCTTTTGCTGAAATTAGTTCAGCCAGGCCCCCTGCGGGGACCTGTGCTGGACTCTGTGTTCATTTGCCACAGCCTGCTTCAGTCTTTTCTGAGGTTCTAGTTCCCTGTTATTTCAGCATCTATTGTTTTGCTTCCAGGTACACCAGAGTTCTGATTTAGCGGGGGAGAGGTCGTGCGGCCCAAAACTTTTGCATATCAGACGTGTTGGAATTATTCTTAGGGTCTTTTCTGGATTGCAGACAGTATCCTTTTCTGTCCTGTTCTATCTAAACAGCCTGGTCCTCAGCATTTGCTTACGCCCCAGTCACACTAAGCGAGATCGCTAGTGAGATCGCTGAAGCATCACCGATTTTGTGACGCAACAGCGACCTAGCCAGCGATCTCGCTTAGTGTGACACACAGCGACAACCAGCCCCCCTGCTGGGTATCGCTGATCGTCGCTGAATGGCCTGGACCATTTTTTCATCGTTGGTCTCCCGCTGGCCAGCGCGCATTGCTGTGTGTGATAGCGGGAGACCAACGATCAGCGAGCTGGGAGCTGGTATCCAATGTACATATCGGGTAACTAAATGCTGCGTGGCGCCTAGTTAGCCGATATGTACCCTGGATACCGGCTTCCAGCTTCTGCTGTAGAGCGCTGAGAGACAGTATCTAGGGTACATATCGGGTAACTAGGCGCCGCGCAGCGCTTAGTTACCCGATGTGTACATTGGATACCAGCTCTCGGCGCTCTACAGCAGAAGCTGGGAGCCGGTAACCAGGGTACATATCGGGTAACTAGGCGCCGCGCAGCCCTTAGTTACTCGATGTGTACATTGGATACCAGCGTGCTCGCTGGTCCTGATCGCTGGTGAGTCTGCCCATGTGACAGCTCACCAGCGATCAGCTAACGATGTCCCAGTGATCCCATCCACGTCGGATCGTTGGTGGGATCGCTGGGACATTGAAGAGTGTGACGGGACACTTACTCTATTTTCTGTCTGTGTTTGTGCTTCCTCTGCCTCACCGTCAACATATGTTTGGGGGCTATCTATTCCTTTGGGGGCTCTACTCCGGGGCAGTTAGCTTTCCCCTTTCTCTCTTTAGGCTTAGTTAACTCTTTGGCTGTGTCGAGGCGTCTAGGGCATCGTAGGTACGTCCCACGGCTAATTTTAGTTGTGTTGTCAGTTTAGGGGTCTGCAATCCGCTAAGTTACCAACCTCTCTGGTATCTGGTTGACTATTCTATGTTTCCTATTATCCTCCTCGGTTACAGAATCATAACACTGCTCCTTTACCACAATTCCGCTACCCACTCCTCTACTCTTCCCTACTTTGAGATGCACTACGTCCGCATCTATTCTCCTCCAACCTCCAGCTGGTTGTCATCTAACACCACACACAACTAGCCATCTCCACCTTTATCGACCACTTCACCACCTGGCTACTTCATTTACTTTCTGCTGACATCCCCGCTATCATCATGGGTGACTACAATATCCCAATTGACACGTCCACCTCAGCTGCTTCTAAAGTTTTACCCAAGACTGCCTCTTTCAGCCTTACTCAATGGTCACTCACAAAGAAGGTCACACACTGGACCAAGTCTTCACCCGCTTCTGTTCCCTTCTAATCTCACTAACTCACCCGTCTCCTGTGTGACCACAACCTTATGACATTCTCTTCCCTCTCCTCTACGAGTGCGCAACCCCCACTCCACAAACTTGCTGACTCTCGCAGAAATCACAAACACCTCAATTTACACTCACTCTCTGAGTCCCTTCTCCTTCTTACAGACATAGCTTCCTTAAACGACACCTATGTTGCTTCCACTTTATATTACACCACAATAACAGCAGCACTCGATTCGGCCGCCCCCCTCATGCACAGCAAAACTCGTACAATCAACAGGCAACACTGGCTGACCAGCCTGACTAAAGAACTGAGACGGGCTTCCAAGGTCACTGAGCGTAAATGGAAGAGATCCCGTTCTGCCAAGCACTGAATCGCATACAAGCAGACCATCGACAACTTCAAGTCCACGCTCATTAAGGAAAAAAATTACTTCTTATCTCTCATATCCTCCCAGTCTCACAATCCTAAACAGCTTTTCAAAACATTAATTTCTCTACTCCGTCCCCCAGCACCTCCTCCTTCTCCCTTCCATTTCTGCTGAAGACTTAGCCTCTTTCTTTTCTCAGCAGAGTTCACCTATCATTTCTTGTGTCTAACCCCCCTTTCAATGAGGAGTCCAAATAAATATAAATTTGAAAAAAATTATAGGGTTGTACAGAAGAGCAAATATATAGTCGTGGTATGGCACAGCGCCCTGCCAACACTAGAGTAATTTTTTTTTTTTAATTATTATCATCCTTACATAAAAATGTTGAAATTCAGATGAAGTTGATAGAAAACCACAATCTTTGTCCTCCCAGCATTCCTTTGTACACATCTCTGTATTTATATCACTATTTGCGTGATCGATTTCCCTTAAGCATTTCTCGATCTTCAGATCACACATATCGCAACATGTTTCAATCGCAGGGCAATAAGTATTGCCTACGATTGAACAGTTGTGGATGACATTTTACAGCGTGAAACATTAATTAGGCATAAAAATTGTATTTGTTTATAACACAATTGGTGGACACTTAGTAATTCACCCCCAATCATTTACTAGAATATGAAGGTCTTGAGGTACATTTGTAGGAATCCAGATATTAAAACTACAAAACAGCAAAGATTATCTTTAAAGTACAATAATAAATTATATTGTGGTACCGTGTTAGCCAAAAAAATCGATGTGAATACTTTTCTGTCCAATTATGACAAGAGCATTCTTAAGGTGATACCTTTATTGGCTAACCAGAAAATTATATGTTCGCTAGCTTTCAGAGCTCAAAGGCTCCTTCTTCAGGCTGATTACATTTGGAATAATAAGAAAGACACATTAAGGCTGGGTCTCACATAACGATACACCAGCGATCCCGACAACGATATGCACTTGTCAGGATCGCTGGTGTATCGCTACATGATCGCTGCTGAGCTGCCAAACAGGCAGCTCAGGCAGCGATCTGGGACAGCGACACTGCGGGTAACATCGCTTAGTTACCCGCAGTGTACCTTGGATACCAGCGCCATGATGCAGGGAGCTGGTATCCAAGGTACACAGCGGGTTTCCAAGCGCTGCGCGGTGCCTGGAAACCCGCTGTGTACCTTGGATACCAGCTCCCTGCATCAGGGCGCTGGTATCCAAGGTACACAGCGGGTTTCTAGGCACAGCCCCGCACCTGGAAACCCGCTGTGTACCTTGGTTACCAGCGGATCGCTGGTCTCCCGCCTGTCACACGCAGCGATGCGTGCCTGTCAGCGGGAAACCAGCGATCAAAAAAAGGTCCTGACATTTCAGCGACGATCAGCGATACCCGGCAGGGGGGCTGATCGTCGCTGAATGTCACACACAGCGATATCGCTGGGGAGATCGCTGCTGCGTCACAAAACTAGTGACTCAGCAGCGATCTCGGTAGCGATATCGCTATGTAAGACGGGCCCTTTAGATGCTTACTATAGTAGGAAATTTGTTCAAGACCTGGGAGGTGTGATGCCTTCAAAAGATAAGCAAAGGAAATCGAATTAGCATTTTCTTACAAATGGAGAGCTAGTGGGAATGTGTTCTTAGCTATCTGGAGTCCTTCTGGTGAAGGTGTGAACTGTGTCTATGTAGTGAACCATAAAACCGGGTGTTAAGTTGAGTCCTAGTGTCAAAGTATTGAACATCCTAATAAGTTTGAATTCCCATATTTTTCTCTCCCTGTCATCCTTAAAATGATCTTTTAGTATTAAGACTTTTAAGTCTGTCATACAATGAAGTAGAAACAGATTATTGAACAAATGTAAACAAGATATTCCATATTTAGCCTCCCTTGACAAAATAGTACAACCATAATCGTGCTGTATCCCAAAACTAGAGCAAGGGGAAAATGGAAATTCTTGATGCAATAACGCAACTGCCGAAGGTGAACTGTACTACAATGCTGGGAAGAGGATTAATTGTCCAATGTCTGATGCCAGACTCCTTCAAACATCAACTACCTGCTGGTGATCATCAGTGATAACAAAAAACCAAGAATAAAAATTAAGGTTTTCTATTTTTAAAGGTGTCTCTGTGCCCATATGTGAATTGTGAATTTCTCTTATTACAGTCTCCAAGTTCTGTTGCTGTCATCAGAGATTAATCTTAAATGCAGGGGGTTGGATAACTGCTGATAATGACCCTGAGGATTTAAAGACTACTTTTAAGATATTATCAGGACCAACTTCAGCTGGTGGATTTTAAGCAACACTGGAGAGGAGGGGGTTCCATTTCTTCTAGATTCACCTTCCTTCTTTGATGGGGTGTTACTTAATCTTAGAAGTATGGGCTGGTCTGATGTTATCACACTACCATTCAAAGGAAGATTGCATTTCATTGGTTGTCCATCTAGGTATCTGTTTAATTTTTTGTAGGCACCAACTGCATCTTCCTTTCTTACAAACACAATCTCTGCAATTCAAGAACTCAACAAGCAAGTGTGCTCCAAAGCACCGCATACACAGAAAAGCTCAACAATATCTTCCTCAGTGACTCTTGGATGCAAATTATTAATGGTCATATTAATGGTCATTTTTTGCCTTCGAAAGGGCAAAAGACAGACTCTTTTGGAGTGGGCCCTACTGATTATCTTGACTCCTTTGTGACAAGTGTCCGTGACACATTAGTAACCGCGTTTGTGTGCAATAAAGGTGGCGAAGTCTTGTGTTGAGTAAACATGGGAGCTGCATATGCATCATTCTGTTCCACTTTACTAAAGGCACTGCCACACTTAGCGATCGCACCAGCGATCACGACAACGACAAGACCTGGCGAGATCGCTAGTGCGATCGCTATGTGATCGCTAGTTAGATTCCAAACACAACTCATCAGCGATCTGTGATTCCAAACACAACTCATCAGCGATCTGTATAACGACCTATGCGGTCGTTGGAAAAACCTAGTCCCACCTGCGACGCTGGTGAAGTGGTTCATAAAGGGTGTCACACTCAGCGATTCAGGCTCACCAGCGGGACACCAACAACCAAAAAACGGCTCAGAATGTTCATAAGCGATCAGCGACATCTCAGCAGGGGCCACATCGCTGCTACATGTCACACACAGCTAAGTCGAGATTGCTACTGCATCATAAATGGTGATGCAGTAGCGATCTCGTTAGCGATCTCGCTAGCGATCTCGCTTAGTGTGGCATACCCTTAAGAGGTAAAGTTTGGCCAAGATAAAAATAATTTACAAATATTCACGGCCCTTTTTGCACATTGTGGGCAGCTGTGATCTTCATCTTCTTGGAGGGAATTTTGCAAAGTTCCAAGTCGTCATCAAAACCATCATCAACCATATATTGTAAAGAGCAAATCTGTTGTTTCACAGGTTTGGGGTTAACTACGTTTATTGGCCTTCCTTTAGCAGTGTTTGTTACACCAGAACAAATCTTTTTCAGATGTGAAATGTGGATGTTCTTGGAAATTTGTATGGGTGAAGATGAAGAACCTTGTGGCACGGTTCTGTTGTTTTGCATGAGTATCCAGCAGTTTGTTTGGTTTACATCCAACTGTGAACTGCTGCTTTCTAGAATTAAGCATTTCACGAGCATCTTGCACTGTACCCTTTAAACGGACACGTGCGTCTTTGGCAACCTATTTCTCATGGGCATCTTTTAGGCCGCGCTTCAGACGCGCATCTGTTACACTTATGTTCTGACAGGCATCAAACGCATTCTGGTAATTGGTGGTGGGTAAACAACTAATCATTGAAGGCTTGATCTTGGATCTCATACCTCCCATAGCCCCCCTGTAATTAATCCTGTACCTTCCCATTCCTGCCGTCACCATGACCCTTTTCATGATCACTTCATCCAACGACTCGCCCACCATATTTCTGCTAAAAACCTGCACCTTCCCACCAGCAACTGTGTAGGAAACCACGTTATTGTTTGCAAGGGTGTTTATGACGGCCGTAAAAAAAAATGTTTACACAGTATGTTGATGTGTACCCCCAGGGGGAAATGTTTGTCAGACCATTAACTTAGTGTATGGGCATTAGACGTATAGGAGACCCGCTCCTTTAAACTGGGAAAACATTTTTTGGAGGCCATCTTCCACATTTCTTACTTGAGGGATTGGAGTGTGTGCAAACTTTGGGCAGGCCTTGTATTCTCACTCCATGGGCAACTTTTAGGTGACTGTTAAAAAAACAATAATGGAAACTGTTGTTGCATGCATGCAGGCTTATTTGGGGTGCATGTAACTTTGGTGCAGGGCACGTCTTGCATTCAATGCATAAGCAAACAGTATGGGAGTACCAAATGAATACTGGGAACTATGGTTGCATGTGACCATCCTGTACATGGGTTCAAAGGCTTATTGGGGTGCATGTACCTTTGGTGCAGGGCAGGCATTGCATTTAATGCATAAGCAAATAGTATGGGAGTACCAAATGAATAATGTGAACTTAGTTTTCATGTGGCCATCCAGTACGTGGGTTCAAAGGCTTATTGGGGTGCATGTAACTTTGGTGCAGGGCAGGCCTTGCATTCAATGCATAAGCAAACAGTATGGGAGTACCAAATGAATACTGGGAACTATGGTTGCATATGGTCATCCATGACGTCTGTTGAATAGGTTGTTGGGGTGTGTCCAAAGTTTGGCCAGCCCTGCCACTCACTGCATACGCAATAACAGTACTGTATATGAGACCCAATGTTTAATAATGGGAACAACAAGGCATAGCTGGCTGATGGCTCTCTAAGAATAGTGAGGGCAGACTGCTGTCTCTCTAAAAATATACTTTGTGACTTTCAGAGTCTCTCCTTCATAAATGAAACAGGATGTGTCTGACTATGAGTCACATACCACATAGCAAAAGAAGATTGTAAACTGTTAAAATGACATTTCCCAGTGAATGCATTTGTCTTGGTTGAAAGCAATGCTAAAGGTGAAAAACGCATCTAAAACGCTACGTGTGAACATAGCACAAGTGGTGGAGGAAAATTTTGTTTGGAGTTAATTAATTTGCCTTATATAAAAGTCATTATCCTGGAAAGGATATTCCTTAACATATTTCCCAGGAAAATCCATTTTGGTTTCGTTTTTGTATGTTTTTTGGTGCGCCTGTAAAAATGGCGTAACACTGACAACATTGTTCACAGCTGTGAACTGGGAGTCAGAAATGCTTCCAGGGGCATTCCCCATGATGTTCCCATGTCATTGGAGCACTGTTTCCATCATTTTCAGACGTTTTTAGACTTTAAAAGGACCCCGGGGGATCACGGCAAAAATGCTCGGTTTTCCCATAGACTTACATTGGGCTCATTGTTCGGGTCGAGTACCCGAGTATTCCAATTTGCTCGACCCAAACAATGAGCACCCAAGCATTTTAGTGCTCGCTCATCACTACTGCCCACTCTTCTTGGAAAAAAAGTCTCCAGTTCCTGTAAATTCTTGGGCTGTCGCTGCTCTCAAAAGAAAGTGGGTAACAAACTATGGGGTCCACATTTTGGTGTTACCTCTTACAAAACTTAAAAAAATTGGGGCTAAAGCAACATTTTAGAGGTAAAACTTAAATTTATTTTTTCCATTACACTTTGCATTAATGGGAAGCTACTTATTAATTACTTTGTACAGTACAGCCTGACTAACTGGTTTAAGGATATAAAGATTGAAAGTTTGAAAATTGTCATATTGAACAAATTTTACCACTAAGTGCAATATGTCACAAAAAAATCTGATTCATAGAAGCGTTCCAGAGTTATTACCACAAAGTGACACTGGTCAGGTTTCTAAAATTTGGCCTAGTCAATGAGGTCAAAATTAGCTCAGTCACTAAAGGTACTGCCACACTTAGCGATCTCGTTAGCGATCTCGTTAACGACGCAATCATTGGTGTGATCTCTTTTAGGTCGCTAGTAGCTGCCAAACAGGAGATCTCATAAACGACACATCAGCGGTCAGCGATCTCTTTAACGACTTTGGCGGTCGTTAGGATGTCATTAGCATGTACTGAGCGCTTCTGATTCATAGGAATTTCCAGCATCGCTCCTGCTCTCTGCGTCCTGCTAGCCTGCTTTGCAACTTCTGCGATCCTCTCTGTGATGCAAAAGAGAACTTACAGATATTGCGATCCACTCCGTGACGCAAAACAGTCATATGCGTCACAAACGAGGTCGCTCGTCGTTCGCAAAAGGTGCCAAACACAGCGATTCAGGCTCACCAGCGGGAGGCCAACGATCAAAAAACGGTCCAGAACTCTAGTGAACAATCAGCGACATCACAGCAGGGGCCACATCGTTGCTACATGCCACACACAACGAGGTCACTAACGAGATCGCAAAATAGTGACGTTTTAGTGATCTCGTTAGCGATCTCGTTTCCGATCTCGTTTAGTGTGGCATACCCTTAAGGGGTTAATGGCCGCTGCAAAGTACTACAGATCGGCTCCTATTCAAATAATAGGAGCTGATGTACAGTACCAAAGAGCGACTACTAAACAGTTTGACAGAGCAGATGGGTTTGGAATTTTAGAATGAAAAAAAGAAATATCAGCACACCGCAAAGGTCAAAACTAGCAATGCCAGTAAGGAGTTGAACGTAACCAGTTTTTTTAAAAAAAATACCTTACTTCGTATGTGCAAATGTCCTGTCATTAACCCCAGAACATTTTATTTTTGTCTCTACAATGTTATATAAGGGCCAGTGTTTTGCAGCATGTGTTGTAATTTTTTTAACCCTTTGGCGCCCGTCAGTTTTAGCTATTATTATAGACAGTTTTTTTAATACTTTTTTGTCATATTGTATTTGTCATTGGCATCATTTTGAGGTAAATATACATTTTTTACAATTTTTTATTACCGTATATACTCGTGTATAAGCCGACCCGTGTATAAGCCGACCCCCCTAATTTTGCCACAAAAAAATGGGAAAACGTATTGACTCATGTATAAGCCGGGTGTATAAACTGCCCTCCTGCTCTGTGCTGCCACCGTCCTGCTCCTTGCTCCCCCATCCAGCTCTGTGCTCCCCCATTTTCCTCTGTACTCCCCCCTCCTGCTCCGTCCTCCGCTGTGCTCCCCCATTCCTTCTCCGTCCTCCTGTGCCCCCCCGTCCTGCTCGGTGCTCCTCTGTGCCCTCCATCCTCCCCCCATCCTGCTCCGTGCTCATTGTCCTCCTCCATGCTTCCCCCGTCCTCCGTTCTCCCTCCCGTACTCCTCCATGCTTCCCCCGTCCTCCCCCATCCTGCTCCATGCTTCCTCGTCCTCCTCCATGCTTCCCCCATCCTCCGTTCTCCCCCCGGTCCTCCTCCATGCTTCCCCGTCCACCGTTCTCCCCCCCCCCGTCCTCCTCCATGCTTCCCCCGTCCTCCGTTCTCCCCCCGGTCCTCCTCCATGCTTTCCCCCATCAACCGTTCTATCCCCCGTCCAGCTCCGTGCTCCTTGTCCTCTCCTCCATCATACTCACCCCTCCCCGTGCCATCGCTGAGCGTCCCTGCAATCCTGCGTTCTCCCCGGCTTCCTGCAGCTCTCCAGCACTGAGCGGTGATTAAGGCCATGAATATGGAAGCCACGCCCATGGGAGTGGCGTCGCGTCCATATTACATGACCTTAATGAGCGGGTATTACATCACCACTCAGTGCTGGAGAGCTGCAGGAAGCCGGGGAGAACGCAGGATTGCAGGGACCCTCAGCGATAGCACGGGGAGGGGTGAGTATGATCCCAGCCACCGGCTCCTGCCGCGGCATCCCCTCCCCCGCTGGTTTCTGCCCTATGACTCGTGTATAAGCCGAGGGGGCATTTTCAGCACGAAAAAAGGTGCTGAAAATCTCGGCTTATACACGAGTATATACGGTAAGTCTTTATTGGGAGCAATATAAACAAAACTGCAATTCTAACACCGCTTTTTTGTAATTTAAATTTACACTATGGTCTGGGCTGCAAAAATAGTGTGATCTTTATTCTGTAGGTCAGTATGAATATGATAATGCCAAATTTATATGATTTTATCTATATGATTTTAATATTGTATACAATAAATACATACTTGGGGAAAAAATCTTTTGTTTTTGAGGCGCCATATTCTGAGAGCCATAAGACTTAGAATTTTCTGTCAGCTGAGTTTTCATTGGCGCCATTTTGTCGCACATGCAACTTTATGATTACTTTTTTATATACTCTTTGGGAAACAAAATGAAGAACAAAAAGGTTAATTCTGAACTCAACCTATAAAACTGCCCCACTAGTTAACCACTTTAGTGAACACCACAAAAAAATAAATAAAAAAACAAGGCAAAAAACAATGCTTTATCATCATACTGCCGAACAAGAAGTGGAATAAAACGCAATCAAAAAGATGAATATAAATAAATATTTCACTGCTGAAAACATCATCTTATCCCGCAAAAAAAAGCTGTCATACAGCTCCGTCAGTGGAAAAATAAAAAAGTTATAGCTCTCAGAATAAAGCAATGCAAAAATATTTATCTTCTATATAAAATAGTTTTATTGTTTAAAAGTGCCAAAACATAAAAAAAATATATAAATGGGGCTTCACTGTAATCGTACTGACCAGAAAATTAAAACTGCCTCATCAATTTTAGCACACGTAGAACAACATAAAAAGAAGCCCCTTGAATTGCTGGTTTTTGTTCATTCTGCTTCCCAAAAATTGGAATAGAAAGTGATCAAAAAATGTCATGTGTCTGAAAATGGAACCAATAAAAACGTCAAATCGTCCAGGAAAAATAAGACCTCACATGACTCTGTGGGCAGAAATATGGAAAAATTATAGCTCTCAAAATACAGTGATGCAAAGTTTTTGTAAAAAAAAGTGGTGCGACAGCAGCCAAACATAAAAAACTACATAAATCTGGTATCACTGTAATCGCACTGACCTGAGCAATAAAGTCGCCATATCATTTATACCACATGAGTGATGGCGTAAAAAATAAATAAAACCAATTCTTCACCTGCTGTTGATTTGTTCATACTGTCTCCCAAAGATCTCAGTAAGGAGCTGAGCGCGTACACCGGTGTTTCCATGTAAATATCTGAAATACGTGATTCAGATGGAACTCTCAATGGCAGATTCACTACAATGAGGTAGACGGAAGAACTGTGGATGCCATATTATTTGTGATTTGGTGGTGTCCGTCTTTTTAGGATTGCATAGAAGTGCTCTAAGCCAGTTTTGTGTACTTCTAAAAAGAAGGACAATGCTGAACAGAGGCCAGACGGAGTCAAGAGTAACTCTGCTCCCTCATTATTGTGCATGGATCCCTCAGGGATTTCATCTAAATAACGTCAAGCAGAGACTTAGAAGGAAACCCTGATGTAAATGCTCAGCAAAAAGTGATGGACAAATGTGATTCTAAACATTATGTAAAATGATTAACCTCTTTATTCCATCTGACGTACTGTTCCGTCCATTTGCCCTGGGACTTAATTCCCAAGGACGGAATAGTACGTCACATGCGATCAGCTGCGCTCCCTGAATAGTACGTCACGGACCGCTCCCAGCCCATTAACCCCTGGCACATTGCAATCAAAGATGATCGCGGTGTAACGGGGGCACAGGGAAGCATCTCGCAGGGAGGGGGCTACCTGCGTGCTTCCGTGAGACCCTCAGAACAGCGCGATGTATCGCGCTGTTCTGATGAACCCTCCTCCCTGCAGGTCCCCGGATCTAAGTTGGCCGCGGGGTCCTTCCGAGTCCTGCAGAGAGGCGGCTTCCTCAGTGCCTGCTGAGAGAAGGCGCTAAGAAAGCCTCCAGCAGTACCTGTCACATCGCCGATCTGACAGAATGCTGTGCACAGTGTCAGATCGGCGATCTGACCTTATACAATGATGTCCCACCCTGGGACAAAGTAAAAAAGTTAAAAAAATAAAAATAACGTGTAAAAAAAAAAAAAATATTCCCCAATAAATTCATTTCATGTAAATAAAAAACAATAAAAGTACACATATTTAGTATCGCCGTGTCCGTCACGACCCGCCCTATAAAACTGTCCCACTAGTTAACCCCTTTAGTGAACCCCTTAAAAAAAAGGCAAAAAAACAATGATTTGTCATCATACCACCGAACAAAACGTGGAATAACACGCGATCAAACAGACGGATATAAATAAACATGGTACCACTCAAAACGTCACCTTGTGCCGCAATAAAAGAGCCGCCGAACAGCATCATCAACGAAACTATAAAAAAGTTATAGCTCGCAGAATAAAGCGATGCAAAAATAATTATTTTTATATATAACGTTTTTATTGTATAAAAGTGCCAAAACATAAAAAATGATATAAATGAGGTATCACTGTAATCATACTAACCCGACGAATATGCAGAACAGTATAAACACCCCCCTCCAAACAAGTTCATGAATTGTTTTTTGTTCATTCTGCCTCCCAAAAATCGTAATAAAAAGCGATCAAAAAATGTCATGTGCCCAAAAATGGTACCAATAAAAACGTCAACTCGTCCCGCAAAAAATAAGACCTGACATGACTCTGTGGGCCACAATATGGAAAAATTATAGCTCTCAAAATGTGGTGATGCAAAACTATTTTTTGCAATAAAAAGCGTCTTTTAGCGTGTGACAGGTGCCAAACATAAAAACCCGCTATAAATTTATTTATTTCCATTTTCTCGTTAGGGATAAGGTTGGGGCTAAAGTTAGGGTTAGAGTTGGTGCTAAAGTTAGGGTTAGGGTTGGGATAAGGGTTAGGGGTGTGATAGGGTTAGGTTTGTAGTTAGGGTTGGGATTAGGTGTGCGTTGGGGTTAGGGTTGGAGTTAGAATTGAGGGGTTTCCACTGCTTAGGCACATCAGGTGACATGGCATCTGATCTCAATTCCAGCCAATTCGGCATTAAAAAAGTCAACCGGTGCTCCGTCCCTTCTGAGCTCTGCCATGCGCCAAAACAGTAGTTTACCCCATCATATGGGGTATCAGCGTACTCAGGACAAATTGCACAATAACTCTTGGGGTCCAATTTCTTCCGTTACCCTTAGGAAAATAAAAAATTGGGGAAAAAAAATATTTTTTTGGAAAAAAATATGATTTTTTATTTTTATGTTATAAACTTCAGTGAAGCACTTTGGGGTTCAAAGTTCTCACCACACATCTAGACAAGTTCCTTTGGGGGTCTAGTCTCCAAAATGGGGTCATTTGTGGGGGGTTTACACTGTTTAGGCACATAAGGGGCTCTCCAAACGCGACATGACGCCTACAGATTATTCCATCAAAGTCTGCAATGCAAAACGTCACTACTTCCCTTCCGAGCCCGATGTGTGCCCATACAGTAGTTTTCCCCCACATATAGGGTATCAGCGTACTCAGGACAAATTGAACAACAACTTTTGGGGTCCAATTTCTCCTGTTACCCTTGGGAAAATAAAAAACTGGGCCCTAAAAGATCATGTTTGTGGAAAAAATATGATTTTTTTTATTTTCATGCCCGGGCATTATAAACTTGTGTGAAGCACTTGGGGTTCAAAGTGCTCACCACACATCTAAATAAGTTCCTTTGGGGGTCTAGGTTCCAAAATGGGGTCACTTGTGGGGGGTTTCCACTGTTTAGGCACATCAGGAGATCTCCAAACGCGACATGACACCGGCAGACCATTCCATCAAAGTCTGCATTACTAAACGTCACTACTTCTATTCCGAGCCCCGGCGTGTGCCCATACAGTAGTTTTCTCCTACGTGTAGGGTATCAGCGTACTCAGCACAAATTGGAAAACAACTTTTGCGGTCCAATTTCTCCTGTTAACCTTGGGAAAATAAAAAAATGGTGACTAAAAGATCATTTTTGTGGGGAAAAAAAAGGCTTTTTTATTTTATGCCCGGGCATTATAAACTTGTGTGAAGCACTTGGGGGTTCAAAGTGCTCACCACAGATCTAGATAAGTTCCTTTGGGGGTCTAGTTTCCAAAATAGGGTCACTTTTGGGGTTTCCACTGTTTAGGCACATCAGGGGCTCGGCAAACTGAACATGACACCCATCAAAGTCTGCATTCCAAAATGTCATTACTTCCTTTCCGAGCCCTGCTGTGCTCCCAACCAGTTTCCCCCCCCACATATGGGGTATCAGTGTACTCAGGACAAATTGGACAACTTTTAGGATCCAATTTCCTTGGGAAAAATCAAAAATTGGGGACTAAAAAATAATTTTTGTGGAATTTTTTTTTCACACCCAGGCATTATAAACTAAAAGTACTGTCACACTAAGCGAGATTGCTAATGAGATCGCTACTGAGTCACCGATTTTATGACGCAGTAGCGATCTCATTAGCGACTTAGCTGTGTGTGACATGTAGCAGCGATGTGGCCCCTGCTGAGATGTTGTTGATCGCTTATGAACGTTCTGAGTCGTTTTTTGGTCGTTGGTGTCTCGCTGGTGAGCCTGAATCGCTGAGTGTGACACCCTTTAAGAACGACTTTACCAGCGTCGCAGGTGGGACTAGGTTTTCCCAACGACCGCAGAGGTCGTTATACAGATCGCTGATGAGATGTGTTTGGAAGCTAACTAGCGACCACATAGCGATCTCACTAGCGATCTCGCCAAGTCGTGTCGTTGTCGTGACCGCTAGTGTGATCGCTAAGTGTGACAGTACCTTTAAGTGAAACACTTGGGGGTTGAACGTGCTCACAACAGATCTAGATAAGTTCCTTAGGTGGTCTAGTTTCCAAAATGGTGTAACTTGTGGGGGGTTTCCACTGTTTAGGCACATCAGGTGCTCTCCAAACACGACATGGCATCCAGCCAATTCTGCGTTGAAAAAGTCAAACTGCGCTCCTTCCCATCCGAGCTCTGCCATGCACCCAAACAGTGGTTTACCCCCACATATTGGATATCAGCGTACTCAGGACAAATTGCACAATAACTTTTGAGGTCTTGTTACCCTTGGGAAAATAAAAATTGGGGTGAAAAGATTATTTTTGTCAAAAAGATATGATTTTTTAATTTTATGGCTCTACGTTATAAACTTGTGTGAAGCACTTGGGATTCAAAGTGCTCACCACAGATCTAGATAAGTTCCTTAGGGGGTCTAGTTTCCAAAATGGGGTCACTTGTGGGGGGTTTCCACTGTTTAGGCATATCAGGGACATGACACCCATCAAAGTCTGCATTCCAAAACGTCAATACTTCCTTTCCGAGCCCTGCTGAGCGCCCAAACAGTATTTCCCCCCACATATGGTGTATCAGCGTACTCAGGACAAACTGGACTCCAACTTTTATGGTCCAGTTTCTCCTGTTACCCTTGGGAAAATAAAAAATTGGTTACTTAAATATCTTTTTTGTGGAAAAAAATAGGATTTTTTAATTTCATGCCCAGGCATTATAAACTTGTGTGAAGCACTTGGGGGTTCAAAGTGCTCACCACAGATCTAGATAAGTTCCTTAGGGGGTCTAGTTTCCAAAATGGGGTCACTTGTGGGGGGTTTCCACTGTTTAGGCACATCAGGGACATGACACCCATCAAAGTCTGCATTCCAAAACATCAATACTTCCTTTCCGAGCCCTGCTGAGCGCCCAAACAGTATTTTCCCCCCAAATATGGTGTATCAGCGTACTCAGGACAAATTGGACAACAACTTTTGGGATCCAATTTCCTTGGGAAAAATCAAAAATTGGGGACAAAAAAATCATTTTTGTGGAATT
This sequence comes from Oophaga sylvatica, assembly GCA_033576555.1. NCBI lineage: Eukaryota > Metazoa > Chordata > Amphibia > Anura > Dendrobatidae > Oophaga > Oophaga sylvatica. The sequence continues at coordinate 37,397 of JARQOD010001532.1, read as the reverse complement.
TTTTTTTCCACACCCAGGCATTATAAACTTTAGTGAAACACTTGGGGGTTCAAAGTGCTCACCACAGATTTAGATAAGTTCCTTAGGGTGTCTAGTTTCCAAAATAGTGTCACTTGTGAGGGGTTTCCACTGTTAAGGCACATCAGGGGCTCTCCAAACGCGACATGGCGTCCAATCTCAATTCCAGTCAAGTTTGTTTAGAAAAAGTCAAACGGCGCTCCTTCCCTTCCAAGCCCTGCCGTGCGCCCAAACAGTGGTTTTCCCCCACTCAGCTGAAAATCGAGCACAGCTTTACCTTGACATTTTATGTCCCTCTGCACAGACATTCTAACATTGCAGGCCACCTTATTGCTCATTTATATGCCGGCATATTATATGCCTATAAATTAATTCCTTTCATTTGGTGGTGTGCAAAGAGAAAGTTCATTACATCAGAGATATTTTCTGTGCAGGCATACTATATGCATTATAACCATATTGCTTCATAATATTCGGTGTAAAACAATTTATGTACTTTTGCTATTTATGGTACATCTGGTCATGCAAACACTTGTGTCTTGTGTATTAACATATACTACTCCAGCCAACCTCTTTTTGTTTTGTGTTATGGTTTGAGGCACTCTGTTTTAATTTAATTTGTATATGTTTGAGATTTTTTTAAATAAAATATTTGTTTTAAAATATTTTAATTTATATAACACTTTTTGATCTATAAGCAATGTATTCACTACAGGATCAATATGCTTAATTATACTGTGAAGTGTTGCCCATTCCTGGTATGAGTAAAATGGGCATGGGTAGTGTGCATATCAGTTATGTAAAATGAGCTAACAAAAGCTTCAGCTCAATCCACAAAAAGTGTAAGTCCTCCTCACTCAGGTCCGTCATCTATTAACAGAAATATAGTGGTTTCCACATTACTGGTAGCTCAAAGCACCCACAAACCATAACAGTAAAATCTGCCCTATAGTATGGCGCTCCTTCCCTTCTGAGCTTTGCACTGTGCCTGAAAAATATTTCCCAATTACATGTAGGGTATTGGCGAACTCAGGAAAAAATGGAAGTCAGTTTGTTGCAAAAAAAATTCCTATTAGCCCTTAGAAAAATTAAAAACTTGAGGCTAAAACAACATTTTAGTGGTAAAAATTTAATTTATTCTTTCTTCAACGCTCAGTGGTCTAAAAGTCTGTGAGGCACGTGTGGTGTCAATTAGAGATGTGTGAACCCGAACAGTAAAGTTCGGCATCTGTACCTAACACCTACTGTTTGGACACGGACACCGAACACAGACTTCACCAGGAAGTCTGTGTTACTGTTTGGGTTCGGCTGCCCGTACACCGGTTGTTTCCAACGCTGTCATGTGTATGACAGCACGGCAAACACTGCTTCTGATCGGCGATGAAATCATCCCCGCCGGTCAGAGAGCCGCGGTTCCTATGCTGTCAAAAGACAGTGTGAGCGCTCAGCTGTGATCGGTGGTATAACGTTTACCTCCGATCACTGGTGGCAGCTGATGGCACTACTGCTCCCATCATCTGACTCCCGCTGCCGCTAATAACAGCGAGAGCAGGAGTGGCTGATGGGAGTATTCATTAGCCGGATCCTGAAGTGTAAATAAATAATTAAAAAAAAAAACATGCGTGGGTTCCCCCGTATTTTTGATAACCAGCCAGGAAAAAACTCACAGCTGGAGGCTGCAACCCTCAGCTGTCAGCTTCAACAAGGCTGGTAATCAAAAATAGAGGGGTCCCCATGCTGATTTTTTAAAAATTTAAATTAATAATTTAAAAAAATGGCATGGGGTCCCCCCCATTACTGACAACCAGCCTTGCTAAAGCAGACAGCTGGGGGGCTGGTATACTCAGACTGGTAAGGGGCCATGGATATTGCCCCCCCAGCCTAAAAATAGCAGCTCGCAGCTGCCCAAAAAAGGCACATCTATTAGATGTGCCAATTCTGGCGCTTTGCCGTGTAGCAATGGCAAGTGGGGCTAATATTTGTTGGGCTGATGTCACCATTGTATTATCAGGTGACATCAAGCACACGGCTTAGTAATGGAGAGGTGTCTGTAAAACACCTCTCCATTACTAATCCTATAGTTGTATTGTAAATTATTACACAGCCAAAATAAAGTCCCTTATTAGAAATAAAACAAAACACACTTTTATTTTTTTATTTAAAAATAACAAACACAGTTATACTCACCAAACGCCTATTTCACCGAAGCCCTCGTCTTCTGTAATAAAACAAAAATAAAAAACAACAATATTCCTCATCTATCTGTCCTTCTGTCTCATGCCATAATCCACGTCTGGGGGAAAAATATTTTTCAACCTGGATGGTGCCAAGATGCGACCGTCCAGGCTGAGAACCACTGGTGACTAAACTGCTGCGAGCGAAGCATCAGTGACCGGCGGTGACATCAATGAGATTACCTCCGGTCACTGATGCTGTGCTAGCAGCCGTGCTGAACTGCCGTGACCTCATTGAGATTCCCACTAGCACCAAGAGAAAAATGGTGCTCCTTCCCTTCCGAGCTCTGGTTTTCAACACATACAGGTATCAGCATGCTCAGGAGAAATTGCACTAAAAAGTTTGGGGTCTTTTCCTGTTACCCTTGTGAAAATAAAAAAAAGTCTCTAAAGTAATTTTTTTGTGAAAAAAAGTAAAATGTTCTTTTTTTTTCCACATTCCAAAAATTACTGTGAAGCACCTGAAGGATTAATAAACTTCTTAAATGTGCTGTTTAGAACCATGAGAGGTGCAGTTTTTAGCAGGGCTGTGGAGTCAGAGTCGGTGCTCATTTTGGTGGAGTCGGTATAAAATGGACCGACTCCTAAAATATATAATAAATTGGGTACAGTAGTTCAATGCAGAATGTGCTGAATATTTTTTCATAGGAATTTGGGAAAGTTATGAAAAGTCCTATAAATGGCTGTTCTATTCCTGATGTAAGGCTACATTCACACATAGCGTTTTTTGCTGCGTTTTTTGAGGATACGTTTTTCAGCTGCAAAAGCAGATCAGCTTTTTAAAAAACCTGCTCTATCCATCTACCGTATTTTTCGTACTATAAGACGCACCTGACCATAAGACGCACCCCAAATTTTCAGAAGGAAAATAGGGGAAAAAAAATAAAGTGTCAAATGGGAGTCCGTCTTACAGTCCGAATTCAGCTTACCTGTGAAGGGATCAGCACAGGTGGATGATTGGTCACGGGGGTCATTTGGTCGGCCAGGCTGGTGCGGTGGCAGGGGCTCTGTGCTCCGCGGCAGGGGCTCTGTGCTCCGCAGCAGGGGGCTTTGTGCTCTGCAGGAGGGGGTTTGTGCTCCTGGGGCAGGGGGCTCTGTGCTCCGCAGGAGGGGGCTTTGTGCCCCTGGGGCAGGGGGCTCTGTGCTCCGCAGGAGGGGGCTTTGTGCCCCTGGGGAAGGGGGCTCTGTGCTCCGCAGGAGGGGGCTTTGTGCCCCTGGGGCAGGGGGCTCTGTGCTCCGGGGTAGGGGAATTGTGCCCCTGGGGCAGGGGGCTCTGTGCTCTGGGGTAGGGGCTCTGTGCTCCGCGACAGGGACTCTGTGCTCCGCAGCAGGGGGCTTTGTGCTCCGCAGGAGGGGCTTTGTGCCCCTGGGGCAGGGGGCTCTGTGCTCCAGGGCAGGGGCATTGTGCTCCGGGGCAGGGGGCTCTGTGCTCTGGGGCAGGGGGCTGTGCTCCGGGGCAGGGGCTCTGTGCTCTGCAGGAGGGGCTTTGTGCCCCTGGGGACAGGGGGCTCTGTGCTCCGCAGGAGGGGGCTTTGTGCCCCTGGGGCAGGGGGATCTGTGCTCCGCAGGAGGGGGCTTTGTGCCCCTGGGGCAGGGGGATCTGTGCTCCGCAGGAGGGGGCTTTGTGCCCCTGGGGCAGGGGCCTCTGTGCTCCGGGGTAGGGGCATTGTGCCCCTGGGGCAGGGGGCTCTGTGCTCCGGGTAGGGGCATTGTGCTCCGGGGCAGGGGGCTCTGTGGTCCGCAGCAGGGGGCTCTGTGCTCCGCGGCAGGGGCTCTGTGCTCCGCAGGAGGGGACTTTTTGCCCCTGGGGCAGGGGGCTCTGTGCTCCGCAGGAGGGGGCTTTGTGCCCCTGGGGCAGGGGGCTCTGTGCTCCGGGGTAGGGGCATTGTGCCCCTGGGGCAGGGGTCTCTGTGCTCCGGGGTAGGGGCATTGTGCTCCGGGGCAGGGGGCTCTGTGCTCCGGGGCAGTGACTCTCTGTGCTATGTGTGGGGGCTCCGCCGGCATTTCGTCAAAGCCTGGAGGACCCCGCTCCTCCGTTAATGCGATGCTACGGTGGCCTCCGGGAACATGGCCGCCGGCAAGATGGCCGCCGGGCCAACGCATGCTCAGATTCAGATCTCGGGACGAGAAATTCAAAGTAAAGCTATCTAATAACATATTTTACAAACTTTATATTTGTCATCTGTACTACTGATTTATGCAAAGTTTGTTTTATTTCTATCTAAAATTTTACAGTGGGGAAAGTATGTATTTGATACACTGTAGATTCCCACCTACGAAGAATAGAGAGGTCTGAAATTTTTAATCATAGGTACACTTCAACTGAGAGAAACAGAATCTACAGGAAATGTCTGACCTCTGTAATTGCAAACAAAGGTTTCTGTACCAAATATTAAGTTCTGTTTTTCTATTGTATCAAATACGTATTTCATGCAATAAAATGCATATTATTTAAATCATACAATGTGATTTTCTGGATTTTTTTAGGCTGTATCTCACAGGTGAAGTGTACAATTGCAGACCTCTCCATTCTTTGTAGGTGGGAAAACTTGCAAAATTGTCAGTGTATCAAATTCTTATTTTCCCCACTGTACATGGTTACCTGTTCTTGCAGGAATTATAATATACATTATTTTATATGACAAAATTATTTTGAGAGTGAATTTATATGATTACAAAATGTTTAAGATGCTCCCCATGTAGTCAGCTGTATTTGAGCATTTCACAGTGACTAAAGATCAAAAATATTTTGTGTATCAATGTATAACAAGTGACCCAGAGGAAAACAAATGCTGTGAAGCCAAAATCAGTGCATACTCAGGCAGTGATAAAAAATGCTCCTACAAGAGCTTCCAATCTAAAAAGACATTTACAATGCTTCCACCCAGAAGTTTTCAAAGCTGTGACTGAGAAAGATAACAGCAGCACCAAGAAACCCGCGCCCAGCACTTCCTGCCAGGCAAGGGAGGAGGAAAGAGCATCTCAAACATCATTAACAAGATATTTTGTAAGTGACAAAGTTACTATAACAATGACAGCAGATATGTTTAAAAGACAGCTCATACAGCTTGTTGTGAAGGACGGTGTACCATTATCATTATTTGCACGACCAGCTTTTACAGCTCTTAATGAGAGAATGGCCCGCAAACTTGAAAACCATTTCCGGTGACTACCTCTTGAAGCTCATCAAGAGAATGCCAAGAGTGTGCAAAGCAGTCATCAAAGCAAAAGGTGGCTACTTTGAAGAACCTAGAATATTTTCAGTTGTTTCACACTTTTTTGTTAAGTATATACAGTAATTCCACATGTGTTAATTCATAGTTTTGGTGCCTTCATTGTGAATTTACAATTTTCATAGTCATGGAAATAGAGAAAAATCTTTAAATGAGAAGGTGAGTCCAAACTTTTGGTCTGTACTGTATGTAGGAGTCAGAGACGAGTTGGTGTAAGGGAAATTGAGGAGTCTGAGTCGGAGTCGCAGGTTTGGCTTACCGACTCCACAGCCCTGGTTTATAGAATGGAGTCACTCTTGGGTACTTTCTATCATATAGACCCATCAAAGTCACTTTAAATGTGAGGTGGTCCCTAAAAAAATGGTTTTGTAAATTTTGCTGGAAAAATGAGAAATCGCTGGTCAACTTTTAACCCTTATAACTTTCTAACAAAAAAAAATGTGTTTAAAAATTTTGCTGATGAAAAATTGACATGTGGGAAATGTTATTTATTAACTACTTTGTGAGACATATCTTTCTGATTTAAGGGCATAATAAATCAAAATTTGAAAATTGCAAAATTTTCCAAATTTTTGCCAAATTTACATTTTTTTACAAAAATATATCAAAGAAATTTTACCACTATCATGAAGTACAATATGTCACGAAAAAATATTCTCAGAATCAGTGGGATCCGTTGAAGTGTTCCAGAGTTATGACCTCATAAAGTGACAGAGGTCAGAATTTTAAAAATTTGCCTGGTCAGTAACGTGCAAACTACCTTGGGGGGGGGGGTAAAAGGGTTGAAAGCAGGTCTCATCATTCTACAGGCGGCTTCTGTGAGGGGTGTGATATGCAAGGGATGGTATGTATCCCTCAGGATGTGCATAGAAGCGTATTGAGGCTGCTGGAGTGCATTGCAGTCACAGATATAGCTGTGGTTGCAATGCAGAATAAAAGTAAGTGTTGGTCTTGGACAAGCTATTTGCCCAAGGCAGATTTAAGAAAACCTGGCATGGGCTTTTAATTTTGGATTGAACTACAGGATGGTAGTGGGGAGGTTTACTCTCTCCAGCTGGATCTTACAAGTGGCCCATGGCCACAGATCCCATTTAAAAAACCCTGCAACAAAGGGTTGGGTGTGTCAGTCTCGGTTTGCAAACTGCAACATCCAATTGTGTGAAGTTACATGGAGCCAAGGGAAGCAAAAACGCCTGGCACCCCTCAGCGTGACACAGCGTAGCAGTCGCCCACAGCAATCAGTCTCGGATACGGACTGTCTTGACGCACCGGCTGCGATCCGGAGGATACCATTTGCTTTCCATTTGTGAGTTTCTTACGGCATTAAAGACCTCTTCTTTGAACTTTTATGTGGTCCTTGCCTGTCTGTTGCACTGCATCAACCCCGCTGCACTACACCTATTTAATCCAAAGGAAGTAAAACTAATAAAAACCCAGCGTGAGTCAGCGACGCTGATGAGCGTTGTCGTCAATACCTGGAGACGGTGAATTGCAGGATTTTTACTGCTATTCACAGAAACCGGAGCTAGATTCGAGGAACGCTGGACTACACCAGAACTACGTGGGAACATTTTTGCTAAAAAATTGGTGAACGAGAGACAGTCTCTTGTGTTTATTTCTCTCTTTTTATGTTTTTCAGGTATCCATTTCTGGGCTAAATCAGATTTGGTGGGTTTAAATAATTGGTGAACCAGGGTGGTGTGAATGTTTTGGAAATGAATTCTGAGCAGAGGCTCCCTCTGGTGGTTGCAAACAGTACTGAACCATTCAATGAGGATTGGCAATCAGGATTCACAGACTGGCTTGATATAAGGGAGGTTCCCTCCCATCATGGTTGCCGGTGATCAATTGTTCTTGTCTCAACTGTGGTTCCTGGTTCACTTGGAAGCTTTCTGAGTCTTGCCTCTTCTTCTGCTTTCAGATAAGATTCTTTCTGTTTTTGTTTTTGTGCTTACCATTTGCATATTTCTCTGCATTTCTGTGAGGTGATAGCTTTCCTCTTTCTATCTTTAGGTGTAGTTAATCTCTCAGGCTGTGACGAGGCATCTAGGACCAACGTAGGAACGCTCCACGGCTGCCTTTAGTTGTGGTGGTTAGTCAGGGTACTGCAATCCAATAGATTCCAACCTCTCTGGTGTATTGCCGTTTTTGCCTGCTCTCCTCAGCTACTGAAACATAACAGTATCACCGGCCTAACTGAAAATTGTATGGTACTCACAGAAGGGAAAAATAGCGTGGAAAGAAAAAAGTTGTCAGAGATTTTTTTTTTTTCTCTGTTTCTTGCATTTTTGCCCTCTTTTTCTCAGGGTGCTGAGGAGGATTTTTTTTTCTCTCAATGGAGCTTGCACAGTTGTCTGGCCGTGTGGATCAGCTTGCCACTGAGGTTCGGAGTATTGCTATCTTGCTGGGTTGCCGATTGTGGAACCTAGGATTCCCATGCCAGATTTGTTTTTGGGAGATCGGGCCAAATTTCTGAATTTCAAAAACAACTGTAAGTTGTTTTTTGCCTTAAAACCTAAGTCCTCAGGGAACGGAGCACAGCAGGTTCAAATTGTCATCTCTCTCCTGTGCGATGATCCTCAGAATTGGGCTTTTTCCATGACACCTGGGGACCCTGTTTTGAGTGATGTTGATGCATTTTTTCTGGCTCTGGGGTTATTGTACGATGAGCCTAATGTCATTGATCAAGCTGAAAGAACCTTGTTGGCATTAAATCAGGGCTTGAGGACGCTGAGTTGTACTGTCATACATAGTAACATAGTAACATAGTTATTAAGGTTGAAGGAAGACTTTAAGTCCATCTAGTTAAACCCATACCCTATCCTAACCTGCCCTAACATGTTGATCCAGAGGAAGGCAAAAAAAACCCAAGTGGCAAACAGTAAGCTTCACATTGAGGAAAAAAATTCCTTCCCGACTCCACATACGGCAATCAGACTAGCTCCCTGGATCAACGCAGTATCTAGGAAACTAGTGAATATAGCCTGTAATATTATACTTTTCAAGAAAGGCATCCAGTCCCTTCTTAAATTTTAGCAAGGAATCACTCATTACAACATTAGACGGCAGAGAGTTCCATAGTCTCACTGCTCTTACAGTAAAGAATCTGCATCTGTGATTATGGCTAAACCTTCTTTCCTCCAGACGTAGAGGATTCCCCCTTGTCCCCGTCACAGGTCTAAGAGTAAAAAGATCATTAGAAAGGTCTTTGTACTGTCCCCTCATATATTTATACATTGTAATAAGATCACCCCTAAGCCTTCGTTTTTCCAAACAAAATAACCCCAAGTGTAATAACCTGTCTTGGTATTGCAGACCCCCCAGTTCTCTAATAACCTTGGTCGCTCTTCTCTGCACCCGCTCCAGTTCAGCTATGTCTTTCTTATACACCGGAGACCAGAACTGCACACAGTATTCTAAGTGTGGTCGCACCAGTGACTTGTATAGAGGTAAAATTATGTTCTCCTCATGAGCATCTATGCCTCTTTTAATGCATCCCATTATTTTATTTGCCTTCGCAGCAGCTGCCTGACATTGGCCACTAAATGTGAGTTTGTCGTCCACCCATGCACCCAGGTCTTTTTCAGTGACAGTTTTGCCCAGTGTTTTACAATTAAGCACATAATTATATATCTTGTTTGTTCTACCCAAGTGCATGACCTTACATTTATCCCCATTAAAGCTCATTTGCCATTTATCAGCCCAAGCTTCTAGTTTACATAAATCCTCCTGTAATATAAAATTGTCCTCCTCTGTATTTATTACCCTGCAGAGTTTAGTGTCATCTGCAAATATTGAAATACTACTCTGTAAGCCCCCTACAAGGTCATTAATAAATATGTTAAAGAGAAGAGGCCCCAATACTGACCCCTGTGGTACCCCACTGCTAACCGTGACCCAGTCCGAGTGTGCTCCATTAATAACCACCCTTTGTTTTCTATCCATGAGCCAGTTCTTAACCCACTTACACATATTTTCCCCTATCCCCATTGTTCTCATTTTATGTATCAACCTTTTATGTGGCACTGTATCAAAAGCTTTTGAGAAGTCCATGAACACCACGTCCACTGCATTCCCTTGGTCCAGTCCTGAACTTACCCCTTCATAAACGCTTATCAGATTAGTCTGACAAGAACGGTCCCTCGTAAACCCATGCTGATACTGTGTCATGAGGTTATTCAGCCTCAGATACTCCAATATAGTATCCCTTAAAAAACCCTCCAGGATTTTACCCACAGTAGATGTTAAGCTCACTGGCCTATAATTTCCAGGTTCAGTTTTTGCCCCCTTTTTGAATATTGGCACCACATTTGCTATACGCCAGTCCTGTGGTAGAGACACCGTTATTATGGAATCTTTAAAGATTAAAAATAATGGTCTATCAATGACTGTACTTAATTCCTGCAGTACTTGGGGTGTATCCCATCCGGGCCCGGGATTTGTCAACTTTAGTGATTTTTAGACGCCGCCGTACTTCCTGCTGGGTTAATCAAAAAAATGTCCAACAACATATTATGCACATACCACAGGAGACCTTCACCAAAAAGGAAAATCCAGGGGGTGCATATAGGGGGTGTGTAATTATACAATTACTAACAACATGGATACAGAATATCCAAAAGCACACCACTGACAAAATATATGTATAAAAGTATCAAATTTATTCATATTACAATTACAAAAATATATAGAAGAACAAACATATAAGGGATAGGATAACCCAAAAGTTATGCACAGAAAATGACTGGGGGAACTGTTGAAATAAATTGGTATATGGCATATGTGATGTATCAATAGTAGTTTATACAGCCCATCTAGTGACCAATATGCCTAGGCAAATCATATACGGCTGAAAAACAAATACCAAGAAAACATACCCATATTGAATAACCGGTTCCACACAGTCACTGCAGCCCCGACGCGCGTTTCGCGTTTTGCAGCTTTCTCAAGGGGAAAGCTGCAAAACGCGAAACGCGCGTCGGGGCTGCAGTGACTGTGTGGAACCGGTTATTCAATATGGGTATGTTTTCTTGGTATTTGTTTTTCAGCCGTATATGATTTGCCTAGGCATATTGGTCACTAGATGGGCTGTATAAACTACTATTGATACATCACATATGCCATATACCAATTTATTTCAACAGTTCCCCCAGTCATTTTCTGTGCATAACTTTTGGGTTATCCTATCCCTTATATGTTTGTTCTTCTATATATTTTTGTAATTGTAATATGAATAAATTTGATACTTTTATACATATATTTTGTCAGTGGTGTGCTTTTGGATATTCTGTATCCATGTTGTTAGTAATTCCTGCTGGGTTAAGCAGTTGACATTTAATGGAAAAATTTTTTTATCACTGATTATGTTATCTGTCATAGGATTTTCTTGAGTAAATACAGTTGAAAAAAAGTCATTTAGCATATTGGCTTTTTCCTCATCCTCATCCACCATTTCACCCAGACTATTTTTAAGGGACCAACACTATCATTTTTTAGTTTCTTGCTATTTATGTAGTTAAAGAATATTTTGGGATTATTTTTACTTTCTCTGGCAATGAGTCTCTCTGCCTCAATCTTTGCTGTCTTGATTTGCTTTTTACAGAATTTATTCAGTCTTCTGTATTTATTTAATGCCTCATCACTACCTACTTGGTTTAATTCCCTAAACGCTTTCTTTTTGTCCCTTATTGCGCCCCTTACAGCTCTATTTAGCCATAGTGGTTTCCTCCTAATTTTAGCATGTTTATTCCCATAGGGTATATACTGTGCACAGGTCCTATTCAGGATGCTAATAAACGTCTCCCATTTTCTTTGTGTATTTTTATGTCTCAGGATATCGTCCCAGTTTATTGCACCAAGACCATCTCTCATCCGTTGGAAATTTGCCTTCCTGAAGTTTAGTGTCCTTATAACCCCTCGACTACACATCTTATTAAAAGATACATGAAAGCTTATTATTTTGTGATCACTATTACCCAAGTGACTCCCAACCCTTATATTTGATATGCGGTCTGGCCTGTTGGATAATATTAGGTCTAGCAGTGCCCCCCCTCTTGTTGGGTCCTGAACTAGTTGCGAAAGGTAATTGTCTCTCATAGTTGCCAAAAACTTATTACCTTTGCTGGAACTACAGGTTTCTGTTCCCCAATGTATTTCAGGGTAGTTGAAGTCCCCCATAATAATGACTTCTCCTTGAGTTGCTGCTTCATCTATTTGATTTACGAGGATATTCTCTGTTGCTTCCATTATTTTAGGAGACTTATAACAAACCCCTATCAGTAATTTATTATTTTTCCCCCCTCCCCTAATCTCCACCCACAGAGACTCTACATCTTCATTAGATTCACAGATATCACGCAGGATGGGTTTTAAGAATGATTTTACATATAAACACACACCCCCACCTCTCTTATTTTACGGTCATTCCTAAACAGACTATAGCCCTGTAAATTAACCGCCCAGTCGTGGCTCTCGTCCAGCCAAGTCTCAGATATCCCCACCATGTCATAATTATGTTCCAACAAAATTAATTCTAATTCCGCCATTTTGTTGGTGAGACTTCTAGCATTAGTATACATGCACTTTATGTATCTCTCTGAACCTCTATTCTTTCTTAAATAATTAACTGTTCTAACCCCACCCCCATGCCACCCCCACCCCCAATTTCATTATTTGTGCTCAGGTCTCTATCTGCACTGCCTTCCCTCCTATAAAATGAATACCCTCCCCCCTAGTCCCTAGTTGAAAGACTCCTCCAACCTTCTAGCCATTTTCTCTGTCAGAAATTCCGAAAATGGGCAGTCCTAACCAAATGGAATGATGATGCTTTGGCCGCCCTTTTTCAGAAGGGGCTGTCAGAGAATGTAAAAGATGTTGTGGTGGGTTTCCCTGCTCCCTCTGGTCTCAATAATTCTATGTCATTAGCGATTCAAATTGACAGACGTTTGCGTGAACGTAGAGGTATGAGTGGAATAGTGTTGCCTTGTGAGCCAGCTTCTGAACCCATGCAGTGTGATAGAGTGGCTTCTGGGGCACAGCGTCATGAGTTTCGAAAACGCAATGGGTTATGTTTCTATTGTGGTGACGCCTCTCATGCTATTTCTGTCTGCCCTAAGCGGGGAAGACGTTTTGCACGCTCAGTTGTCTTGGGTAGTGTTCAGACTAAATTTCTGTTGACTGTTACCCTGATTTGCTCCCTGTCCACATTTTCTGCTCAGGCTTTTGTTGATTCGGGAGCAGCTATTAACCTGATGGATTTTGATTTTGCCAAACGTTGTGGGTTTCCCTTGATACCTCTACGGAAGTCTATTCCCCTACTGGGGATTGATTCTACCCCTTTGGCTGAGAATAAACCCAGTTTTCTACTCAGGTGATAATGAGGGTTGAACCTGATCATCAGGAGAGTTGCAAATTTTTGGTACTGTATAATCTGCATGACATTATTGTACTAGGTTTCCCTTGCTTGCAGTCTCATAATCCTGTTTTGGATTGGAAATCTGTGTCTGTAACCAGTTGGGGCTGCCAATGTGTTAATGCCAACACTCCTGTTTTTTCTGCCTCTCCCCAGTCTCAGGATGTTCCTGACTTTTTGACTGATTTTTCTGATGTGTTTAGCAAAAGTAAATCTGCATCCTTGCCCCCCCATAGGAGCTATGACTGCGCTATTGAATTAGTGCCAGGTAGTAAATTCCCTAAAGGTCGCCTTTTTAACTTGTCTGTACCTGAACATGACGCTATGCAGTCTTATATCAAGGAGTCATTGGAGAAGGGTCATATCAGACCATCCTCTTCACCCTTGGGTGCCGGTTTTTTCTTTGTGGCCAAAAAGGATGATTCATTAAGGCCGTGTATTGATTATCGTCTCTTGAACAAGATCACTGTGAAATATCAATATCCGTTACCCTTGATTTCTGAACCGGTTTTCCAGGGTGAAAAGTGCTACTTGGTTTACCAAACTTGACCTCAGGGGGGCGTATAACCTTATTCACATTAAGCACGGGGATGAATGGAAGATGGCGTTTAATACCCCAGAGGGGCATTTTGAGTACCTAGTGATGCCCTTTGGGCTCACTAATGCTCCTTCCGTCTTCCAGTCCTTCATGAATAACATTTTCAGGGATTTTGTGGATAAATTTCTGATTGTTTATTTGGATGATATCTTGATTTTTTTCCAATGACTGGGACTCTCATGTGAAACATGTTCGGACTGTGTTCCAGATTTTGAGAGAGAATGCTCTGTATGTGAAGGAATCAAAGTGTCTTTTTGGCGTACAGAGGATCTCATTTCTGGGATTCATTTTGTCTCCATTTGTTATTGAAATGGACCGGTCAAGGTTCAGGCCATCTGTGATTGGGTTCAACCTACTTCATTAAAGGCTCTTCAGAGATTCTTGGGTTTTGCCAATTTTTATCGTAAATTTATTGGTAATTTCTCTGTTATTGTTAAACCATTGACTGATTTGACCAAAAGGGTTCTGATGTGGTGAATTGGCCTCCTGAGGCAGTCTCTGCGTTTCAGGAACTTAAGCAGAGATTCACTTCTGCTCCTGTTCTACGGCAGCTTGATGTTTCTCTGCCATTTCAGGTGGAGGTTGATGCCTCTGAAATTGGGACAGGTGCCGTTTTGTCCCAAAGAGATCCTGAGACCTCTAAAAGTAACCTTGTGCCTTTTTCTCTCGAAAATTTTCTCCAACTGAACGTAATTATGACGTGGGTAATTGGGAGTTATTGGCCATGAAGTGGGCTTTTGAAGAGTGGAGACATTGGCTGGAGGGAGCCAAACATCAGGTGGTGGTCCTCACGGACCATAAGAATCTGGTTTATCTGGAATCAGCCAAGCGACTTAATCCTAGACAGGCCAGGTGGGCCTTGTTTTTCACACGTTTTAATTTTGTGGTTTCCTTTCTTCCTGGCACTAAGAATGTTAAGGCGAATGCTCTCTCGAGGAGTTTCCTTGCGGACTCTCCTGTGTTATCTGATCCTGCTGTTATTTTGAAAGAGGGTGTAGTTCTTTCCGCCATCTCGCCCAATTTGAGACTGGCTCTGGAAGGGTGTCAGGAGGATAAACCCGAGCGCTGCCCTATTGGGAAATTGTTTGTCCCAGACCGGTGGAAAAAGAGTGTGATGTCTGAGATTCATTGTTCCGCGTTTGGCCGGTCATCCCGGAATTTTTGGTACCAGAGACTTGGTGAGTCGGTCCTTTTGGTGGCCTACTTTGTCTCGTGACGTCAGGGAGTTTGTGCAGTCCTGTGGGACTTGCTCTCGCTCCAAGCCTTGCTCTTGCTCTAGTGGTTTGTTGATGCCATTGCTGTGCCCAAGAGACCATGGACCCATATCTCTATGGATTTTATTTCCGACCTCCTGTTTCTCAGAGAATGACCGTTATCTGGGTGATTTGTGATAGGTTTTCCAAGATGATACATCTTGTGCCATTACCTAAGTTGCCTTCCTCCTCCGAATTGGTGCCTTTGTTCCTTCAGCACGTGGTTCGGTTACACGGCATTCCTGAGAACATTGTGTCTGACAGAGGAGTCCAGTTTGTTTCCAGATTTTGGAGGACTTTTTGCTCTAAACTTGGTATTCAATTGTCTTTCTCCTCTGCTTTTCATCCTCAGACCAATGGACAAACTGAGAGAACAAACCAGACATTGGAGACTTATCTGAGATGCTTTGTGTCTGCTGATCAAGATGACTGGGTCTCTTTTTTGCCTTTGGCTGAGTTTGCTCTTAATAATAGGGCTAGCTCTGCCACTTTGAGGTCTCTATTTTTCTGCAATTTTGGGTTTCACCCTCGATTTTCTTCGGGACAGACGGAGGCTTCTGTCTGTCCGGGTGTTGACTCTGTTGTGGAGCGTATGCAGCAGATTTGGGACCAGTTAGTGGAGAGGTTGTCCCTCTCTCAGGAGATGGCCCAGCGGTTTGCCAACCGGCATAGGACTGATGGTCCTCGGTTTAAAGTGGGGGACTTGGTCTGGTTGTCCTCAAGAAATATCCCTATGAGAGTTGCATCTCCTAAGTTTAAGCCTAGGTTCATTGGACCTTATAAGATCATGGAGATTCTTAATGCTGTTTCCTTTCGTTTACTTCTTCCAGGGAGATTTAAGATCCATAACGTGTTCCACAAGTCCTTATTGAAGAGGTTTGTCGAGCCAGTGGTTCCTATGGCTGTGCCTCCTGACCCTGTTTTGGTGAGGGCAATCTGGAGTATTGGTTGAGAAAATATTGGATTCTCGTTTTTCTAGACGGAAACTCCAGTATTTGGTTAAGTGGAGATGTTATGGTCAGGAGGACAATTCTTGGGTGTTTGCTTCGGACATCCATGCTAGGAGACTGATCCGTGCTATCACCGAGCTCATCCTGACCAACCTGGTTGCACAAATGAGGGTTCGGTGACCCCTCCTCAAGGGGGGGTACTGTTGTGAATGTTTTGGAAATGAATTCTGAGCAGAGGCTCCCTCTGGTGGTTGCAAACAGTACTGAACCATTCAATGAGGATTGGCAATCAGGATTCACAGACTGGCTTGATATAAGGGAGGTTCCCTCCCATCATGGTTGTCGGTGATCAATTGTTCTTGTCTCAGCTGTGGTTCCTGGTTCACTTGGAAGCTTTCTGAGTCTTGCCTCTTCTTCTGCTTTCAGATAAGATATTTTCTGTCTTTGTTTTTGTGCTTACCATTTGCATATTTCTCTGCATTTCTGTGAGGTTGGCCAGGTACCCCCCCCCCCGGGGGGCTTGGGCTCCTCTCAGTTCCTCTGGAGCCATTGTTATTTGTTCATTTGCCTTTTCCAGTTTTTTCAGTGGCTGCGGCTTAGTTTTGTTACACCAGAGAACTGATTTAGGTGGTAGAGGTCGTGTGATCTCAGATGTTTTTGCAATCAGTAGCGTTGGCATTTTTTAGGGTTTTTTTGGATTGCAGTGAGTATCCTTTCTATCCTTTTCTGTCTAGGCAGATTGGGCCCCAGGTTTGCTCATACTATTTTCTGTCTGTGTCTGTATTTCCTCTTGTCTAACCGCTATTACATGTTTGGGGGCTTCCTATGTTCTTTGGGGATCTGCTCCGATGCAGATAGCTTTCCTCTTTCTGTCTTTAGGTGTAGTTAATCTCTCAGGCTGTGACGAGGCGTCTAGGACCAACGTAGGAACGCTCCACGGCTGCCTTTAGTTGTGGTGGTTAGTCAGGGTACTGCAATCCAATAGATTCCAACCTCTCTGGTGTATTGCCGTTTTTGCCTGCTCTCCTCAGCTACCGAAACATAACACCAGGGGGATAGTGTGGGGAAGTCTTTATTCAAATAAACTTTTTATTGGTACCATATTTTCCGGCGTATAAGATGACTTTTTAACCCTGAAAATCGTCTTCAAAGTCGGGGGTCTTTATACGCCGGATACGGAACATATGGTGGGGGGAGTGGGCGTCTCAGAGGCAAGGTGTTTACCTGATCATATCAGCAGGGTCTAGGCACTGGGGGGTGGCGTCGGCGGCTCCTCTTTGTGCAGCCTTGGGGGGGTCTCTGTGCTGGGGGATGGCGGTGGTGGTTCTTTCTGCAGAGTCGGGGCTCTGCAGGCATTTCCTCAATCCCGGAGGCCCCGGCAGCTCCATTGCTGCAATGCGGTTGCCTCCGGGAAAATGGCCGCTGCATGATCAGCTTCAGATCTCGTCTCAAGATCTCGGGAGACGAGATCTGAAACTGAGCATGCGCCGCCCTTAGCGGCCATTTTCCCAGAGGCCACCGCATCGCAGCAATGGAGCTGCCGGGGCCTCCGGGGATTGAGGAAATGCCTGGAGAGCCCCGACTCTGCAGAAAGAACCACCGCTGCCGTCCCCCAGCACAGAGCCTTGGGGGGCTGCACAATGAGGAGCCGCCGCTGTCCCCCAGCACAGAGCGCCCCAGGCGGCACAAAGAGGAGCTGCCGCAGTCCCCTAGCAGAGCCCCCCAGGCTGCACAAAGAGGAGCCGCTGATGCCGCCCCCCAGCGCCTAGACCCTCGCTGATATGATCAGGTAAACACCTTGCCTCTGAAACGCCCACTCCCCCCACCGTATGTTCTGTACCCAGCATATAAGATGACACCCGACGTATAAGAAGACCCCACCCCACTTTTAAGACGATTTCATATTTTGACTGTAAAAGTTGGGGGGTCGTCTTATACGCCCAGTCGTCTACACCGGAAAATACGGTATGTTGTTTTGTTTTTTTTTAAATTACTGGGTTAGTAATGGGGGTCTCTGATAGACAACGCTATATTATTAACCCCAGGGCTTTATGACAAATCACAGCTAACATCAACCCCAACTACCATACCCCGATTGCCAACGCACCAGGGCAATCAGGAAGAGACGGGCAAAGCCCCAGTATCTAATGTGATTCGCCAATTCTGGGGCAGCTGCGGGCTGGTATTTTTAGGCTGTGAAGGGCCAAATAACCATGGACCTTCCTAGCCTGATTATATCAACTGCATCTGTCAACTTTACCTTTTCTGGTTATCAAAAAAAGGGGAACCCCATGTAGTTTATCATTCATGCATTTATTTACTTAATACATGTACAGTAAGCTACACATGCAAGGTACTGAATATATATCTCATGGATATCTATCTATCTGTCTTATATCTATCTATATATCGATAACACCTAAACATCTGTAATTTCTCTTCTGCATTCTATTCCAGTACGTGTCACATGGATGGTGCACACGGGTGGCACACACAGGAATGTCACAAGGATGACACACACGGACTCTGGGTAACGGTAGTAAGATGTTGATAAAAAATATGGTGGTGATATCGAACTTCTGTGATTGTCAGGAGGGAAGATATTATAAATGTTGGACATTTCATAAAATCCTGAAGGGCTGAGAACATCCCACAATCCTGCCCACGTGAGGTCATCAATGGGGGATGCGTGAGTGTAACTCAGGTGCTGACAAAAGATCAAGGTGAATTATGATCTGGGTTCCTGTAGAGAGATACACATCGGTGTGATTCCCGTTCACTGGACATTTCCAATGGAAGCAATCTCCTTCGCTAAACTGAATCATCTCCGTGATCAGCACAGTAAGTTTCTTTTGTTATTCCTTATTATTTTATGTAATTGTATATGCTGTATTGTTTTGTCCTCTTTGTATAATTTGTATAAACACTGCCTACCGTTCTTTATTAAATATAGAATGTAATAGTTCTGTTCCTTTTGTTCTGTAAACTACACCTTGAAGCCATATGCTACAAGAACCAGGCGTCCAGTTGGCCTGAATATAAAAAAAGACCAGTGTTGGTGGCAGCGAGTAGTGACCGTACCATTAGTATAAGAATAAAAATAGAACTTAGCACTCCTTTTCAATGCTGAAATAATATATTTATTGTACTCAGAAAAACAGAAAGATTGACATAAAAAAATGTTGATGTTTCGGCCTAATCATCCTTCCTCCAAACATCAGGTGGATCAATGGTGAATATTATAAGTTGTATACTGTACAGGCGGTACAGCCTGCAGTAGAAATGAGACAGCCTGCGTTGCAGAGAAAAGCACAACCTTGCTGGGGAAAGCAAGGTCAATTAATTTTAGATTTTGATAGACCGGACTTTTACAAACACACTGATACCACATGTGTATTTCTTCCATTTCTTTATTTTTCATAGGGAAAAAGGAGGGTGATTCAAACTTTTATATTTTTTTAATTCTTTTCATATTTTTATAAACTTTTTTTATTTTTACTGTATTAACTGCGATCATTTGATACTTATGCTATACACTACAATACCATTGTATCTTGGTATTAAAGGGAATCTGTCACCCCATTTTTCATATATAAGCTGAAGCCACCGCCATCAGGGGCTTATCTACAGCATCACCTCCCATCTTCTAGCGAAGACGTCCTCCTCCTTGCTTCTGGTGCGCTCCTGCGCAGGCGTACTTTATCTGCCCTGTTGAGGGCAGAGCAAAGTACTGCATTGTGCAGGTGCTGGGCCTCTCTGACCTTTCCCGGCCACCTCGGCCTTAGGCTGTGTTTCCATGATCAGGAAACACAGCGCTTTGGACGGAGCGGAAAGTCCGCCCCGCCCAAAGCCCCGCCCCCTAGTGAACGCGCGGTCAATCCGGATATGCTCATTGAACACATCTGGAATGACCGCAGCGCTACACAGGCCTGTGTTATTTCCCTTGCGGCGACGCAGCGTCGCCGCAAGGGAATAGGACATGCTGCGTTCTGAAAAGAAGCGCAGCATATCCGTTAACGCAGGTCTGCCGCCTACGTGTTTTTATGCATAGTGGAGACGGGATTTCTTGAAATCCCCTCCACTATGCTGTAACATCTGGATGCTGCGTGTTTGACGCTGCGCTAGTACACAGCGTCAAACACGCAGCAATTACTGAGTGTTTCCTGACAGTGGAAACACACCCTTAGGATCGGATTCCGGGGCTTTCACTGGAGCCTTGGCTGGAACCTCTACCGGGCCTTTGCAGGGACTGCCATGGCCCTCAATCCTCTCCATTGCACCTCTTCCTCCATCTGAGTCATTCTCTGTCTCCACTCCGACAGTCCTGGGCCTCCATGGAGTGTGATGCCATAAGACTGTCCATCTCTCTCAACAGGGAAACCGTAATACTCCATTCTCTTTTCTTCACTGTGCGTGGATGTGCGTCTCCATGGCTCGATCTCTGCTGAGGTGGAGTTACTTTCAGGTCACCTGCCCATTTCCCGAGAGTCTCCACCATTCTCTCTTGACTTGTTGCAATGGGTGGTCTCTTCTTCTTTCGCCACGCCAGCAAGGGCAGGCCCTCTTACTACAGGCCAACCTCCACAGACAGGGCCCCTCCCGGGATGGATGAACTTTCACACTCTTCAATACCCACGACGGAGCTTCCACTGCTTCGCTCGCCACCGTCAGCCATCTTGTACCATCTTGGTTTTCACAATGCCCTTCCCCGAATTCATCAAGTTTTCTTGATGCATGATTCGATCTTGCTGACTATGCCAAATGTAATGTAACTGAGAGCGGTAGCCGAGGATGAGCTGCTGCGCCATAACGCCCAGACATTTTACAGGAAAATCATGTATTAGTCCTAATGTGCTGTCAAATGTGGAGTACATCACACTCACTTGTAAGCGACAGGTTTCCACTGCCTCCAGGTCTCCATCTTCAGGAGCCACCGCACATAACTCATTGTAACTAGCAAACGTTTACTGGACAGTGCAAGTTCATCAGACTATAACACACACTTTTGTGCACAAGACTTCTTATTCCTTGATTCCTTTGTACTGTATGTTTCCAGCATTACTATCCATTCCGTCTGGACGATCCCCATGTTTACTGGTTCTGTCACCACTAGGTATTTCCCGTGCAGTTACACAGTACACCCTCGATCCCTTACCTTCCCTTAATGCGGTTCCATGTCCAACTTCCTCTATAAGGCTGGAGTCACACAGAACGTTTAAAAAAACGGTCCGATTTTGTAATGCGATAATCGCACAACAGTCCTCCGTATGTTGATCCGTATGTAATCCGTTTTCAATGCGATTTCCTCGCATGTCAGGATCCGTGTGACATCCGTATGGCGTCCGTATGGCGTTATTTTATCGCAGTAATGCAAAATGAGCATATTATGAATTTCGGAGCTGAAAGTAATTAGGAAATAATGTTGAAGGCTATTTATTGGCTGAGAAGCAATTCTCCTCTTCCTACTACTTTCCTGTTGTGTTTGTTTAGCTGACTTGTGTGCATCATGTCATACAGGCTCACCTTTAACACCACAGAGCAGGTTCTTTTAAACTGGGTTTTGGCTCAGCGTTTCGGGGAGCCTTACCCTGTCATTCTTGATCCGAGGAGGCGTAGAAGAATGTGGGTTCATCCACTTGTGAGACGCCGAGTGACAAAAGGACATTTTCACCATCTTTATGCTTCACTACACAGCCATCCCGACAAATTCTATCAATATTGTCGTATGAGCCTGGCCACTTTTGACATTCTTCTCGAGACGGTCCGCCCTGGGATCACGTATAAGGATACGGTGATGCGCAAGTCGATTTCCGCGGAGGAGCGTCTTCTACTGACTTTACGGTATGTCATATACCTTAATGGTGGGTGTAATACAGAAAATGTTATGTGTTTAGGCCTTAATATTTATTTTCCTTTTTGCCTCTAGGTTTCTGTCCACTGGCCTGTCATATGCGGCCCTAACCTTGAGTTTTTACTCGGCAAATCCACTATTTGTGGGATTGTCCGCTGTACCTGTCTTGAAATTTGGTCAAGACTGCATAACTCGGTGCCTGTGCCAAAACAAGCAGATTGGGTGCGTATAGCCCGTGGGTTTGAGGAGACGTGCCAGTTTTCCAACTGTATAGGGGCACTAGATGGGAAGCACATTCGTGTACATAAGCCCCCCAACTCTGGCTCACAATACTATAATTACAAAGAGTATTTTTCAGTTGTTCTGTTGGCCCTGGAAGACAGTGCTTACATGTTTACTTTAGTAGATATTGGGGCCTATGGGCGAACAGGAGACTCCAGAGTGTTTAATACCTCAATTATGGGTCGGCGTATGCGGAGCAATCAGTTGGACCTCCCACCCCCACGTCAACTCCCAGGGTCTCATCTGGAACCAGTTGTTATGGGTGCATCGCCATGAAGATCGTCGCGATTGCACATTCTGACTTCTCACAGCTGAGCTGCTGTTTCTTTGTTTTTTGGTAATGAGAGAGTTAATTTTTCCTAGCTCTTTGCTAAGGCTAGGTGCAGCCTCGCCCGGCTGCTTTTGATTATGTTCTAATTGGTTTCCTTTATATTTCTGCCAGTCTGGGTGTTAGACGCCGGTGAAAGCATTCATGTAGTTTAGCAGACTGGATCGGTTCTGAGAATATTTAAGCTAAGAGCTCCTTAGTTGTTTTTACTCTTACAGCTTATAGTTTTTCTCTGAGACCTTAGGTGTTCCTACTGTGTGTGAGTGTTGTATGTAAGACTTTATTTACTTTATTTCTTGTCTTTGTTGTATGTCTTTCTGTTCATTAACCGTTACCTGTTCATTCCCTTTGGTGGTATTCAGGGTCCTTCTTAGGACTAGAATACAGTTGGCAGGGATTGATAGGAGACAGGGTTTACGCTGGTGGCCTGGACCTCTGTACCTTTAACAGTACCTCCAGGTTGAGGGATTAGTTAGGACCCCAGTTTAGGGTCAGCTTAGACCCCGGTCACCCTCTAGCCGGAGACAGCGTATAACGGATTCCGTTTTGACCCTCTGGACATTCTGTCAGGTAAATCTATGTTATCATATATCTATGCGCATGTTATATTGTATGTTGCCCTTTTGATATAAATTACTGACATCACATATATTATATATCTGCTATACAGCGTGATATTTTCACCGGCCCAACTAAAGATTCTCCCCAGCTGTCATGGATCCAGTAGCCCAGCTGGCCCGGCAGTTGCAGGGGTTGTCCATGGAATTTGCAGACATTAAGTCCAAGGTTTTGTCCCTCCCGGAGCAAACCAGATCTGAACCTAAGGTTGCTCTCCCGGACAGGTTCACTGGTGGGCGGGACAAATTTTTTACTTTCCGGGAGGCATGTAAATTGTACTTTCGGCTGCGGCCTCGGTCATCTGGGAGTGAAGAGCAGAGGGTGGGAATTGTTATCTCGCTCTTACAAGGGGACCCTCAATCTTGGGCGTTCTCTATTCCTCCAGGCCCCCCAGATCTCCAGTCAGTGGATCGATTTTTTACTGCCCTGGGTCTGGTATATGATGATCCGGATCGAGTCTCCCTTGCTGAAACAAGGTTACGTAAAATACGGCAAGGAAATCGTCCAGCGGAGGAATATTCTTCTGAGTTCCGTAGATGGGCAACAGATACTCAGTGGAATGACCCAGCTCTTAGGAGCCAGTTTTGTCAAGGGTTGTCTGACAAATTAAAAGATGTGTTGGCTCAGTATGATTCTCCTCCATCACTGGAGGCTGCTATGGCCCTCGCTATTCGCATTGATAGACGACTTCGGGGAAGACGCGAGGTAACTCCGCCCCCCATGATGACTCCACCTACTACTAAAGTCCCTTATACTGAGGTTCCCCTGGTCTGTTCTGAGGAACCCATGCAGTTGGGAGGGACATCATTTTGTAGGAGGGAATCAGCGGTGCGCCGCAAGACTAGAAGGTGTTTCTTTTGCGGGAGAGAGGGACATTTTGTTGGGGGGTGTCCATCCCGGACCTCTTTGAGCCAAGGAGTTAACCTGGGAGTGTGTATTTCGTCCCCAAATCCCTCTCAGTTTCTCGTGCCTGCGGAGGTGGTGATTGGTACTAGAACTGAGAGGATTTCTGTTTTTCTTGATAGTGGGTCCGGGGCTAATTTGGTGGACGCTCGGTTTGCCCAGGTGCATGGTATGCAACTGAGTGTATTGGCCAAACCGGTCCCTATACTCTCTATTGATTCTAGACCTCTTGGTCAAGGTAGCTTGGTACAAGCTGTTCATAACATAGATCTTCGAGTAGGGGCAATACATAAAGAGCAATTGTCTTGTTATGTGTTGGAGGGTCTACCTACTCCTATTGTGTTGGGACTTCCTTGGTTGGCTAAACATAACCCAGTGATTGATTGGCAATCCAGAAAGATAAGCCAGTGGGGTGAATTTTGCAAGAATAACTGCATGAGCACGGTCATCGGTGCGGTTGTGCCTAGGGCTTTGCCTCCTTTTCTGGAGGACTTTGGGGAGATGTTCTCAGAGGAGGGGTGTAGAGAGTTTCCTCCTCATCGCGCATATGACTGCTCAATAAAGTTGCTTCCTGATGCCTTATCTCGTACTTTCCCAAGGGCCGGGAAGACGGATGATCCGGTTCCTATTCCTCAGGAGGGAGTTGTAGTGTCAGCTGTATGCTCTGAGCTTGAGGGGGAGGTATTGGGGGCTCAGGGGGACGCCCCTGTGGGACTTCCAGGGAGACTGATAGTTCCAGATCGCTTAAGACTGAAGGTTACGGGGAACCGTTACAAACGGATGGCTGATAGGAGGAGAGTTTCTGGTCTAGATCTGAAGGTGAACGATCTGGTTTGGTTGTCTACCAGGAATATAAAACGTAAAGTTTCCTCCTGGAGTTGGGTCCCAGATTCATCGGGCCGTACAGGATCAGTTCCATAATTAATCCTGTGGCATTTCGTCTGGACCTCCCTTCTACGTTTAAAAATCATAATGTGTTTCACAAGTCATTACTTAAAAAGTATGTGGCACCAGTCATACCGTCACCTCTACCTCCTTCAGTGGTGGTCAATGATAACGTGGAAATTCATGGGTCGAAAATCATTGACTCACGTCTCAGTCGCCGATCCCTTCGGTACTTGGTTCAGTGGAGGGGGTATGGTCCTGAGGAGGGGACGTGGGTCCCTGCGTCTGAGGTTAACGCAGATCGATTGGTTCGGACCTTTCACACAACTCACCCGGACAGACCTGGTCATGAGGGTCCGGAGGCCCCTCGTAGAAGGGGGGTACTGTCATGGGTGCATCGCCATGAAGATCGTCGCGATTGCACATTCTGACTTCTCACAGCTGAGCTGCTGTTTCTTTGTTTTTTGGTAATGAGAGAGTTAATTTTTCCTAGCTCTTTGCTAAGGCTAGGTGCAGCCTCGCCCGGCTGCTTTTGATTATGTTCTAATTGGTTTCCTTTATATTTCTGCCAGTCTGGGTGTTAGACGCCGGTGAAAGCATTCATGTAGTTTAGCAGACTGGATCGGTTCTGAGAATATTTAAGCTAAGAGCTCCTTAGTTGTTTTTACTCTTACAGCTTATAGTTTTTCTCTGAGACCTTAGGTGTTCCTACTGTGTGTGAGTGTTGTATGTAAGACTTTATTTACTTTATTTCTTGTCTTTGTTGTATGTCTTTCTGTTCATTAACCGTTACCTGTTCATTCCCTTTGGTGGTATTCAGGGTCCTTCTTAGGACTAGAATACAGTTGGCAGGGATTGATAGGAGACAGGGTTTACGCTGGTGGCCTGGACCTCTGTACCTTTAACAGTACCTCCAGGTTGAGGGATTAGTTAGGACCCCAGTTTAGGGTCAGCTTAGACCCCGGTCACCCTCTAGCCGGAGACAGCGTATAACGGATTCTGTTTTGACCCTCTGGACATTCTGTCAGGTAAATCTATGTTATCATATATCTATGCGCATGTTATATTGTATGTTGCCCTTTTGATATAAATTACTGACATCACATATATATATCTGCTATACAGCGTGATACCAGTGCCTTATGTGATGGTTGGTGATGAGGCATTTCAGCTAACCAGGAACCTGATGAGGCCCTATCCATGGCGAACCCTGGACAACCGGCGGCGTCCCCATAGATTAACAGGGGGACGAGCGCAATGCAATTTTTTATCGCCTCGCGCTCGTCCGTATTAGGCCGGAGTCACACTACCGTTGAAATTTCAGCTTCTCCTGCGCGATCGCTGCTCTGTTTGGTCAGTCAGATTGACTGACCAAGCACAGCGCTGTAGGTCCCCGCACCGCTTGCCGTGCCTGTCAGCTGTCTGTGACAGCTGTCGGCACTGATCTACCACTGCGTGTTTACACGCAGTGGTAGATCAAAGGCATGACGTGCGCAGTCCGTCCTGGTGCTGGAACTGACACCCGGCCATGACGGACTGTGCACGTCATTGGACATTAAGGGGTTAAGTCTAGATGGTGGTCGACGTGGTTGATGTCCATGCGGAGTTGGGAGCACATTATTTGCATCTACAACATCATAAGCCTCATTTGCAAAACAGTCATGTTTTCGGGTAAAATTGTGTAGTACCACACATGCTTTTATTACTTGATTAACATTTTGTTCGCTTAGTTATATTGCAGACTGCAGAACCCGCCATTTGGCTGTGAGTATGCCAAAGGCACACTCGACGAGGCGTCGGGCACGGGATAGGCGGAAATTAAAAATGCGCCGCCGGTTGTCCAGGGTTCGCCGTGGATAGGGCCTCATCAGGTTCCTGGTTAGCTGAAATGCCTCATCACCAACCATCACATAAGGCACTGGTTCCAGATGAGACCCTGGGAGTTGACGTGGGGGTGGGAGGTCCAACTGATTGCTCCGCATACGCCAACCCATAATTGAGGTATTAAATACTCTGGAGTCTCCTGTTCGCCCATAGGCCCCAATATCTACTAAAGTAAACATGTAAGCACTGTCTACCAGGCCAACAGAACAACTGAAAAATACTCTTTGTAATTATAGTATTGTGAGCCAGAGTTGGGGGGCTTACGTACACGAATGTGCTTCCCATCTAGTGCCCTTATACAGTTGGGAAACTGGCACGTCTCCTCAAACCCACGGGCTATAAGCACCCAATCTGCTTGTTTTGGCACAGACACCGAGTTATGTAGTCTTGACCAAATTTCAAGGCAGGTACAGCGGACAATCCCACAAATAGTGGATTTGCCGAGTAAAAACTCAAGGTGTAGGGCCGCATATGACAGGCCAGTGGACAGAAACCTAGAGGCAAAAAGGAAAATAAATATTAAGGCCTAAACACATAACATTTTCTGTATTACACCCACCATTAAGGTATATGACATACCGTAAAGTCAGTAGAAGACGCTCCTCCGCGGAAATCGACTTGCGCATCACCGTATCCTTATACGTGATCCCAGGGCGGACCGTCTCGAGAAGAATGTCAAAAGTGGCCAGGCTCATACGACAATATTGATAGAATTTGTCGGGATGGTTGCGTAGTGAAGCATAAAGATGGTGAAAATGTCCTTTTGTCACTCGGCGTCTCACAAGTGGATGAACCCACATTCTTCTACGCCTCCTCGGATCAAGAATGACAGGGTAAGGCTCCCCGAAACGCTGAGCCAAAACCCAGTGGAAAAGAACCTGCACTGTGGTGTTAAAGGTGAGCCTGTATGACATGATGCACACAAGTCAGCTAAACAAACACAACAGGAAAGTAGTAGGAAGAGGAGAATTGCTTCTCAGCCAATAAATAGCCTTCAACATTATTTCCTAATTACTTTCAGCTCCGAAATTCATAATATGCTCATTTTGCATTACTGCGATAAAATAACGCCATACGGACGCCATACGGATGTCACACGGATCCTGACATGCGAGGAAATTGCATCATCGCATTGAAAACAGATTACATACGGATCAACATACGGAGGACTGTTGTGTTATTATCGCATTACAAATTCGGACCGTTTTTTTAAACGTTCTGTGTGACTCCAGCCTTAAACGGTAGTGTGACTCCGGCCTTAGACTCCGGCAGTCGCAGGAATGTCCTCAAAAGATTCCAGAAAGGTTTCCCACTGCACTGAATGACAGTTGCTCAACAATTGCAGCTTGAACTTGGATACTGTCCTCTTTTACTATGGCTTGCCCCTCCCAAACTTTAACTTCGGTCTGTCCCTATTGTGGTGTAGTGACCCCTGATGCAGCTAGGGGGCACTGTGTATGCTCCTCGAGATATGCATGGAAGCATGGTTTGTGTTGTGGTAAAGGACCTGTGATGAGGTCATGACCAGGTGACCTAACCATGTGATCCTGACCTCATCTGTGGGTGGGGTTACACCTATGTGCATGGAAGCATAGTTTGTGTTGTGGTAAAGGACCTGTGATGAGGTCATGATCAGGTGACCTAACCATGTGATCCTGACCTCACCTGTGGGCGGGGTTATGCCTATGTAATGGAGTGTGCTTGGCACCTGAGAGAGAGTGTTGTGGGAGTCTGTGAGTGTGAACAGACTACCATGCGTCCAGGCGGGACATTACAGAGAGGTCTCTGTCTGAAGAGTGTGTGGGAGTCTGCCAGTGTGGACAGACTTCCATGTGGGACATTACAGAGAGGTCTCTGTGTCTGAGGTGTGAGGCTCCAGGCAGGAGCTAAAGTACTGAAGATTTGTATTGCATGTGACTGTAAGGTTTATGATGTAATAAACCTGATGATTTTTGGATAAGAAAAGTGTCTCCTGATTACCTCTGAAGCAGCCGAGTGAGTGAAACCTTACAATTGGTGGATGGAATGCTGGCAGCGGCCCAAGGAGCACATGTTCCAGGACTGGGAATCAGGAATCAGAGGAGGAACGGACGGTCTGTGAAAACCGTGAGTGTGACCAGTGGTCACGAATAAACTGTGCATTTATGTTTATGGGGTGCCTCTGATATGAGGTATCTGAAGAAACTGTTAAGCAGTGGTGACAGACAGGAGTCTGTGTTATGTTGACCGGGGTCATTGAAAATGGAGAAAAAGCATGCTGATAGGATACCTCTGAGGAGGAGGTCTCCAGGAACCTGTGTGGCTGACGCCAACAGGTGACGGTCTTGACAACCGTGTTATGCTGGTCGGGATCAGTGAGAAGAATTAGTGAAAGACTGTTTTTTTTTTCCTTTGTTGGATGCCTCTAAAAGGAGGTATCTGGAAACCTGCGTGATCAACAGGTAACAGACAGGAGTCTGTGGTGTACTGACGGGTCAGTGAGAGATTGTTTTGTCCTTGTGGGATGCCTCTATGAAAAGGAGGTATCGGAAACCTGAGTGATCAACAGGTAACAGACAGGAGTCTGTGTTGTGCTGGCGGGTCAGTGAGAAACTGTTTTTTCCTTTGTGGGATGTCTCTGGGAGAAGAGGTGTCCGGAAAATCTCTCTGGCCGAGAGTGTAACAGACAGGAGTCTGTGGTGTGCTGACGGGTCAGTGAAAAACTGTTTTTTTTTTCCTTTGTGTGATGCCTCTATGAGAGAGGTGTCCGGAAAATCTCTCTGGCTGAGAGTGTAACAGACAGGAGTCTGTGTTGTGCTGACGGGTCAGTGAGAAACTGTTTTTTTTTCTGGAACACGTGTGAGGTGTTTGCTGTGGCTCGGAGGAGTCATGAAGGTGACAAGCGGCTGGCTGTGACTTGTGGGGTTACGAAGGTGACAAGTGGCAAGACAGCGCAGCATGCAGAGACTTGTGGTAGCAGGAGCTACAGTGACTGTTGCAGCAAGAAGTTCTGCAGCAGCCGGGGCTGCAGTAACAGCCACAGCAGCTTAGGAGTAGCATCTAGAGGTGCTGGTTGTTGGTGGCTTCAACGGAAGCGGTGGCAGTACCAGCAGGAGCTGGTGTGGTAAAAAGGACAGTGTGAACCGAGGCACACAAACTCTTAAAGGGCCAGTACAGGCCCTAAGTAAAAGACACTGTCTAAGGGTACTGTGTGGACTGGGGCCTGTAAGAGCCGTGGTGTGTACCCCAGTGATGGGTGGTGTCCCAAAAGGGGGGCGGCAACCCAAAACAGGGATGGTTACCCAAAAGGAGGCGGAGTCCCAAAAGGGGGCGGTAGCCCAAATTGGGATTGCGGCCCGAAAGGGGGTGGAATCTCAAAAGGGGGTGGTAGCCCAAATCAGTAAAGTTGCCCAAAAGGGGGGGAGTCCCAAAAGGGGGCGGTAACCCAAATTGAGATGGTGGCCCAAAAGGGGGTGGTAGCCCAAATCAGTAAAGTGGCCCGAAAGGGGGCGGAGTCCCAAAGGGGGTGGCAACCCAAAGGGGATGGTGGCCCAAAAGTGGGTGGAGATTCCAAAAGGGTGTTATGCTGGTATACCACCGAACTTAGTGTACCTCTATGAGAGGAAGCGGGACTTCACGTTATTTGAAAAGGCATGGGAAATTGATAAAGTGTGTTGTTGTTCAGAGGAGGGAGCCCCATCACAGCAGGTGGCTGTAGTGGTTCCTTGTCGTGTGATGTGTGAAAAGAAGGTAACACCTAATAGCGATAGTCCAGAGTTCCAGGTGACCGGGAGAAAGTGTGGGTCAGACCAACTCGGGGACTTGGACGTGACAAGACGTGTGACCGTGAGAAACGGTATAGCTCCAGGAAAGGGGGCAGAGACCTGTCTAAGTGGGGACGTGCTGTTCAGGATGACAGGGGGAGGGGGAGTGACTCCTATGCAGACTGTGACTCGACCGCAAGGGAAAGTGAGT
This sequence comes from Oophaga sylvatica, assembly GCA_033576555.1. Lineage (NCBI taxonomy): Eukaryota > Metazoa > Chordata > Amphibia > Anura > Dendrobatidae > Oophaga > Oophaga sylvatica. Next base: position 6,995 of record JARQOD010001532.1, on the reverse strand, counting down.
GCAGTAAGCTGGAGCTCTCTGAAGTTACCGAGAGTCGTGAGACAGTGGAAACTGCGGATGCAGGAACGGGCAGAACTCTGGAGAGGCAGAGTGTGTGTAGGCAAGAGTGCCCAGCTGAAAATGTAATTAGAGAGGTGATGGTGCGACATGTGCTGGCTAAAAGAGAGACAGTCGAGCGAGAAAGGGTCCTGAGACGAATGATTGAGCACAGAGTGGAGGAGCTGGAGAGGGAAGTCTCTAGGCTCAGAGATCATCTGTCAGCATGTAAGAGTATGAACAAGGCTCTATGGAGAGAGACGGTGGTGCTCAGAGAGGCCCAAGAGAAACATCAGCAGGAGTGTCGCTGCTTGGCAGAAGAGCGAGATGGAGTTCTCCGAGAGCTCAAGATGGAGGAGGAGACTGGTGCCCAGCTCCAGAAATCTATGGTGTAACGCTGGTATTGTCTGTACTTTGTTTTCCAGCGTTACTTTGCATGTTTTTTGCATTAACCCTTTTGCTCCTTTCCCCCTAACCAGCTGGGATACTGTTGTCTGTTACCTATATGGATGCTGCTCAGTTCCCGGCTCTGCTGCGTACCCGTACTTGCGTGAGTGGCTCCGCTGCTTTGCATGACCGCCGCATGTGCGGTTCCTGACTTGCTGTGAAAGCCGTCCGTAGCTTGAAAAGTCCTCTGCAGTGGTGCATGACTTACTGCGTGGTTGGCAGCAGCCATTGTTGGGTTCCCTCTGTGTTGTGCTGTCTGGCTCTGCATAGGGGGCGCGGCCCACACCTGTCCTGCTTTTATGTGGATTGGGTGTTTACTAGAGTTACTGCTCCTGCCTATCGCTGTGAAGCAGCTCATATATAAAGTTCCCCAGCCCTAGTGGGCGTTGCCAGAGCTTCGCATTGAATCCACACTGAATCCCTGAACCTAGCCGTATGTGGTTGTGTGTTCAGCTCCTGCTCTGAAGTTGATCAGCTCTGGAGAGCTGATTCCCTGTTCCTCCTGTGTCTTGTTCCCTGATCCTGGATCAAACCCGGTACCTGAATGTCTGAATTGTGTCTTGTGTTTCCGCCTATGCTGGGGCTGATTACCCAGATCGCCGTTCCTGGAGGCTGTATATCCAGGCCTGTTCCTGCTGTGTCTAATTACCTGAACCCCTGATCTTGGATCGCATCCTGTACCTGACTTTCTGAACTGTGTCCTCTGTGTTATGTTCCTGAAATCCTGCTGTGTCCAGAACCCTGTGCCAGTGACTGTGAATCCTTGCTATATAACCTGAGTTCATCTTGGAAGGAGGAGTCCGGTGTGTGCTGAGTTTCTGTTACTCTGTGCTCAGCCTCTGTTCAATCCCCGGCCAGCTCCCGTTGAGCCTGGCGGGGCTTGCACCAGACCGCTGGGGTTCCTTTTCAGGTCGCTGCCAGATGTCCGGATCCTATGCCTGATGTCCGATGTCCGACGACCACTTCCAGATGTCCGGATCCTATCCTTCCTGCCTGATGTCCGGATCCTGCCGATCATTGCCAGATGTCCGGAGCTTGCTGATCGGTGCCAGATGTCCGGAGTCCGAGGCCTGTGTTCCAGTCCGTGTTCCTGTGATTCAATCCATGTTCCTGTCCGTGTTCCTGACTCCCTGAGACCCAGTCCGTGTTCCTGTCTGTGTTCCTGACTCTCTGAGATCCAATCCGTGTTCCTGTGCAGTCTAACTCTGTTTCAGCCATCAGCTCCTGATTCCAGTTACCTGTCTGTTACCTGTCGGCTTGCCTGTGTGCCATCTGTCTGCAGTTCCTTCCCGAGGTTCGGACGTCATCTGCAGAGATCCCCGGCTCTTGCCTGCTCACCTAGGAGCGATCATCTGCCATCCGACTGCAGCTCCATCCGGAAGTTCGGACATCATCTGCAGAGATCCCCGGCTCTTGCCTGCTCACCTGGGAGCGATCATCTGCCATCCGACTGCAGCCTACCTGGAGGCTCCACCATATCAGGTCGTATATACCTGCCTGTCTAGAGACTGCCTGGTCACTTACTGTGACAACCTGCCTGTCTAGAGACTGCCTGGTCACTTGCTGTGACAACCTGCCTGTCCAGAGACTGCCTGGTCACTTGTCGTGACAACCTGCCTGTCCAGAGACTGCCTGGTCACTTGCCGTGACAACCTGCCTGTCCCAGAGACTGCCTGGTCACTTGCCGTGACAACCTGCCTGCCCTGGTCACTTGCCGTGACAACCTGCCTGCCCTGGTCACTTGCCGTGACAACCTGCCTGCCCTGGTCACTTGCCGTGACAACCTGCCTGCCTGGTCACTTGCCGTGACAACCTGCCTGCCCTGGTCACTTGCCGTGACAACCTGCCTGTCCCAGAGATTGCCCTGGTCACTAGCCGTGACAACCTGCCTGTCCTGCCGGTTCCTCCTTGGTCTACCCTGTGATGACGTCTGTCCTGGGTCGGTGTCTGATGTTCTCCTGCTGAGCCTGTGCTACGCCTGAGGCCTGAGAGAGAGGCCGTCCTAGTATGCCCGTGCCAGATGACCCTGGACTTCATCAACCCGTGATGACCCCGCCATCGTCTGACGTTCGTCCTGGGCCGGTGTCTGATGTTCTCCTGCTGAGCCTGTGCTACGCCCGAGGCCTGAGAGTGTGGCCATACTAGTATGCCCGTGCCAGATGATTCTGGACTTCATCAACCCGTGATGACCCCGCCATCGTCTGAAGTCTGTCTGAGGTCGGTGTCTGATGTTCTCCTGCTGAGCCTGTGCTACGCCTAAGGCCTGAGAGAGAGGCCGTCCAAGTATGCCTGTGCCAGATAACCCTGGACTGCATCTACCCGTGATGTCCTCCAGCACTCGTCTGTGATCCTGAGTTGTGTACCCTTCTCTGATGTGCGGAATCGGGAGTCCGGTCTTATGTTATGTTTATTTACTTTGTTTCTTTAAGTAAACTTTATGTTTCTTCTTACCTGAAGTTGTGCGGTGTTGTCTAGTCCTGCAGGTCGCCACCTTGCCCACATGCTCAGCTGCCACGGATCCCGGTCGCTGCCCTTCCCTAGTCCGGGCAGGCCCGGGTCTCCCTCCGTGGTCCAGTGGGTCCACATTCTCTTACCATCTGGGACCCATGCCTCACGTCGTCGTGGACTGGCGGCGTGGGAGCATTGGCTAGCTAGGCAAGCTATGCCATGTCCCGACGCCCCACAGCCGTGGGAAGCGCTACATATGGGAGAAGAAATCCAGCAAGGGAAGTGCCATGCAGATGGGCACACAAGGAGAGCGATGTCTTGGGAAACTGTACTAATGCTCAGGACGAGGAGGTCCAGCAGGCTGTCCAAGAAGGTGACGGGTCGGGTTTCAAGTGTGTAATAGAGATACCCGAAGACCTGAGAGAGGTGTGTGCCGGTGAGGAGGTGCATGAGGCCTTTAGAAAGACGGTAGAAGCATGTAGTGTGAACTGGGTGCCAGAGATGAAACAGTTGGTCATACTGTCGACTAAGGAAGTCACGATGAAGCGGGTGGCTATCCTGAGGGACATGCACCTACATTGTCTCCGCACGAAGCAAATGATCCTAGTGAGAAATTACGAAGCCACTCGACGGTTGGAGAAAGCAAGAAAGGCTCAAAATCAGCTTGGATTGGTGGAAGACATCATTCAAGTGCCCAGAGGTCTGGTGAAGAAAGTCATCGGAAGACTTGGGAAAGTGATGCAGGAGATGGTGAATAAGTCCGGTGTGACAAGAGTCAGGATTCCGGCTGATGACGAAGTCCAGGTCAGGGGTGAAGATGGGATGGTTCCATTCCTCGTTGTCGGATCCAGAGAGAGCCTTGGGAATATCCGGATGCTCCTGGAGTATCGTATGTCATACTTGAGAGAAGTAGAGCAGCTACGACTGGAGAGGGAGCAGATCAACAGAGAGCTGCAGGAAATGGAAAGAAGATGGCCGCCACCTTCAATCCGTAGTGTTGAGAGGCGAAGAGCGCCTGAGGGAAGAGGTAGAAATAGTGATGCCTCAGTTAGCTCAGTGATGAGTGACCTAAGCAGGAGAACCTGTGATGGACGAGCTGAAAAGGACTCAGACCAGACAGGACGTATGGGTGCAGGGGATTTGCGACGCCGTACTGACCGCTGGGGAGGCGGGTGGTCTGACAAAGGGCCTGACTTAGCCAGACGGTTTGACTGGCAGAGACGACCGAGAAGGATCTCTGGTCGGGTAACAAGTGTTCAACCCCACAAGTTTGAACAGAGGGGGGAGGTATGTGGTGTAGTGACCCCTGATGCAGCTAGGGGGCACTGTGTATGCTCCTCGAGATATGCATGGAAGCATGGTTTGTGTTGTGGTAAAGGACCTGTGATGAGGTCATGACCAGGTGACCTAACCATGTGATCCTGACCTCATCTGTGGGTGGGGTTACACCTATGTGCATGGAAGCATAGTTTGTGTTGTGGTAAAGGACCTGTGATGAGGTCATGATCAGGTGACCTAACCATGTGATCCTGACCTCACCTGTGGGCGGGGTTATGCCTATGTAATGGAGTGTGCTTGGCACCTGAGAGTGTTGTGGGAGTCTGTGAGTGTAAACAGACTACCATGCGTCCAGGCGGGACATTACAGAGAGGTCTCTGTCTGAAGAGTGTGTGGGAGTCTGCCAGTGTGGACAGACTTCCATGTGGGACATTACAGAGAGGTCTCTGTGTCTGAGGAGTGAGGCTCCAGGCAGGAGCTGAAGTACTGAAGATTTGTATTGCATGTGACTGTAAGGTTTATGATGTAATAAACCTGATGATTTTGGGATAAGAAAACTGTCTCCTGATTACCTCTGAAGCAGCCGAGTGAGTGAAACCTTACACTATATTATGTAGCTGGACAAAACCTAAATCACAATCACTATGTAGTATATTTCCATACACTACACATATTATATTTGGACTTGTTACCAAAGTCTACCTTATCGATAGTCACAACAGGGGAAGTGCAGCCGATCGCGGCCGGGTGTCAGCTGATTTTCACAGCTGACACCCGGCACTAAGTGCCAGGAGCGGTCACCAACCGCTCCCGGCACTTTAACGCCTGGCACACTGCGATCAAATATGATCGCAGTGTTCCGGCGGCTGCAGATGGGCTGGCAGCCCCTCTGCTTTTGGATCGGAGACCTCGCGGCATGCCGCGGGGTCCCGATCGCTGCTATGGAGACCTGATGTTGCAACGACGACATCCGGGTCTCTAGGCCTGAGGGACTTCCTGTCATGCGCATTGATGACCAGGAAGTCTCTCAGGTCAGTGCTATAGGAGCTGCAGCACTGACAGCTTCTATAGAATGCAAATCTACAAGCTATAGAAGCGATCAGCCTGCACAAAATGAGTGTCCCATAGTGGGACAATATGTAAAAGTAAAAATTAAATTACAATTTTTTTCAAAAAATAATTGTAAAAATATTTAAAAAAATAAATAATAATAAAAAAAATCAATATTTATTCCAGCATTAAATATTTTAATAAAAAAAATCTAAACAATAAAAGTACAAATATTTGGTTTTGCCACATCCGTAACGACCCGCCCTATAAAACCGTCCCATTAGTTAACCCCTTTAGTGAACACCATAAGAAAAAAACAAGGCAAAAAACAATACTTTATCATCATACGGCCGAGCAAACGTGGTACCGCTGAAAATGTCATCTTGTCCCGCACATAAGCCGCCATACAGCGCCATCAGCGAAAAAATTAAAAAGTTAAAGCTGTCAGAATAATTATTTTTTCTATAAAATAGATTTTATTGTATAAAAGAGCCAAAACATTAAAAAAAATTATATAAATGAGGTATCGCTGTAATCGTACTGACCCAAAGAATAAAACTGCCTTATTAATTTTACCACACGCGGAACAGTGTAAAAGCCCCCTCCTAAAGAAATTCATGAATTGCTGGTTTTTGTTCATTCTGCCTCCCAAAAATCGGAATAAAAAGCGATAAAAAATGTCATGTTCCCGAAAATGGTACCAATAAAAACGTCAACTCGTCCCGCAAAAAACAAGACCTCACATGACTCTGTGGGCCAAAATATGGAAAACTTATAGCTCTTAAAATATTGTGATGCAAAAACTATTTTTTTAATGAAAAGCGTCTTTTAGTGTGCCAAACATAAAACCCGCTATAAACCCCGCTATAAATAGTAAATCAAACCCCCCTTTATCACCCCCTTAGTTAGGGAAAAATAATAAAGTAAAAAAAATGTATTTATTTCCATTTTCCGATTAGGGTTAGAGTTAAGGATGGGATTAGGGATAGGGGTGTGTTAGTGTTAGGATTGAGATTAGGGTTAGGGGTGTGTTAGGGTTACGTTGAAGTTAGAATTGGGGGGTTTCCACTGTTTAGGCACATCTCCTCTTACCTTTGGGAAAATACAAAAATTGGGGACTAAAAGATCATGTTTGTGGAAAAAATATGATTTTTTTTTCACGGCTCTACGATATAAACTTGTGTGAAGCACTTTGGAGTTCAAAGTGCTCACCACACATCTAGTGCTATGTTAGGTAGCTGAGGAGTACAGGAACAACAGCCGGGCAGCCGAACACCTGAGATGTTGGTAACTAATGGGTTGCAGATTCCTAAACTAACCACACAACTAGAGGTAGCCGTGGAGCGTTCCTACGTTGATCCTAGACGCCTCGTCACAGCCTGAGAGATAACTACACCTAAAGGCAGAAAGATGAAAGCTATCTGCCCCGGAGCAGATCCCCAAAGAAAATAGGAAGCCCCCAAACATGTAATGGCGGTTATACAAGAAGAAAGCACGAACACAGACAGAAAATAGAATGAGCAAACGCTGGGGCCACAAGCTGACTAAATAGGATAGGACAGGAAAGATTACTTTCTGCAACCCAGAAAACACTACAAAAATCCAACAATTCTGATTACAAAAATACTGAGATCACACAATCTCGCCACTCACTGAATCAGATCTCAGTGGGAACAAAACCAAGCCGCAGCCACTGAAAAAACAGGAAAAAGAAAATGAACAAATAACAGTGGCTT